>KN472693.1:0-19628 GCA_000787095.1 Periophthalmodon schlosseri
TTTAGCAGAGCTGTGGCCACATATGGACTAGTTTACTAATTTTGCCGTAGGACTAAATTGGTGTAATTCCCTCCAACAGTGACCTACTTAATAATGTGTGTGTGTGTGTGTGTTTGTGTGTGTAATGCTAAACTGCCTCTTTTCTTGTGTGTTCAGACCTATAGAGAACAGTCCCCCATCCCCTGTGTTCTTTAAAGTAAAAAAGACCCATGAGGCGTCCATGCCGTCACAGAACGGAGAACTGTCCCATCAGAAGGCTGACAGGAAACCACACGTACATAACCAGAGTTCACCCAACCTCCACCAGTCTGCACCATCTTTACCAGCCCAGCTTCAGTCCCAGTCCCAGTCCCAGAGCACATCATCAGACGCGGGGGGCAGTGAGAGCGAAGGGGGCCTCCCTCCATCTTACCCCGATGAAGACCCAGAGAGAATGAAACACAGTAAGACTGTCGTACATTCAAATTGTTTGACAACCACAGTGTTCTGCATTAGAATGTTTTCTCTTGGAGAGATACATACTTCACAGAAGCTTTTACTGATCATTGATTGTCAGAAATTCCCTCCAAATATTTCAGAGAAAATTTCTAATAATCTAATAATATAATGAATTAATAATTAATGGTTATTGTTTTGTTTTTCACTTCAAGGAAGAAAACAGAAAACTCCCAAGAAATTCACTGGGGAACAGCCCTCTATTTCTGGTACATTTGGGTTGAAAGGTGAGTGAATAAGATGAAAGGTATAGAAGGTATATAGAGGCCAGATAACTGTCATTCAAAGAAATGTATTTTTTTCTAAACTTCCTGAAGTGTAATGAATGGTGAGCCTCAGTATTATGAAATTTCATCATATGACTGCCTAGTGATTGTGCAAGTCCCCCACTGTTAGAAATCATTTTTTTGCCCATTAAATGTTCTATTGTAGCTAATGTTTTCTTATATTAATCAGTTATTCAAATGCACACACCAGAACTTGGACTCATATTTATTCATTGATGCCACTTAAGTCATCCATGCAATTTTATTTGAGCACAAAACTATGAAATGTCTCAACAGCTGCTTGGTAATCCATGTTATAGCTATTTTATTTTCTATGGTTTGGTTATGGTCTTGACTTTTTTGATTGAATTTGCATTAGCAGCTCACTTTAATTAACATAGTAATGATGTTTGCAGGAATGACTAAGGTGGAGGAAAAGCTCAAAGCTGGTCGTGTGAAGAGACCAGAGGGAGGGACAGTCACTGAGGAGCCACAGAAGAGACCCACTCCTGTTTCATCCAAGAAGGATGCAGCCACAACCAGCTCTGGTAAAAGGATATTATTGTACATTTATATAATGTCAACATCAGGCAGTATGGAGTGACAGATGCTCAGTTGCCCTTTACATGGAATAGGCCTTGTGACAGAAAAACACATACCTTTAATGACTATGTTAGTGTGTCATTTATTTTTAGAAAACAGTAGTGACAAGAATCAAATACATTCATTTTACTTCTAAAACTTTACTGTCCACATCTCTATAATGCTTTTTAACATATTTTTAGTGATGTATATGAGTACAGTGTTGGGTGCTTTCCTGACTCCGCAGGTGTTGTTCCTGATACTCAGTGGCAGCGATCCATTTCTGAGCGAGGTGAAGTTGTGTGTCCCACCTGCTCCATTGTGACCAGAAAAACTGTTCAAGGACTGAAAAAACACATGGAGATCTGCCAGAAGGTCAGTGAACCCAACAGCTGAATGTAGTACAGTCACTATTAGAGCTAATTCAGCTACTTGTCTGAAGTACTTTGGGTCAGTGTAAATAAAAATAAAAATAAATAAAGCAGATAATTGTGTAGTTTTACACCAGGAATGGAATACATTAGCCCAATAAGCCCTGGTCTCCAAAGTGTGTCCACAGCTATTATAATCCTGTCTGCCTCGTGGCTTTATTAAAGTGACAAAGTGTTACTGAGCAATGACACAATCCACACATTTCCTCTGGGTCAATCAACAGAGAAAACCTTGTGTCCAAATCAATACTGAAGCTAAGTGAGAATCTCGTGCAACAAAACTTGAAAGCCGTTTTTATGTTGTTGGAGTTAAATAAATCTTTTTCATTGGCTGTGGTCAGAATGTTGCCACGGTGATGAATGTAGTAAAATGTGTAGCTGAGTTTTTTTTCAGTTTTATAGTTGTTTTTTCATGTTTTCTTATTCGTTTTAGCTCCAGGACGCTCTCAAGTGCCAGCAGTGCCACAAACAATTCAGGTCTAAGGCTGGATTAAATTACCACAACATGGCTGAGCACACCACTAAGGTAAACTCTCTAAGTATTGTATTGTGCAATCAAGTGGACATTCTTAATAGAATTTTAATGTGCATATTACTTATTTGTTATTGTTTGTTCAGTCACCAAATCACCAATATTATTAAAATATTTTGTCACTAAAATTAACTTTATAATAAGCTTTCTTTGGATATACTAAGTAGATTTTTCCAAACTGGCACTTGTGTTACTGTTTTTAGACAAAATTTCTTGCTGATTTCACTTGGAAGTGTTAAGTCAAATTTAACAGTGACCAGTCCATGATCCTTGACCCTCCGTAATTTATTTTGTTACTTGAGAATCTCAGACTGAGGCTTGTACACCGCAGTGACACTGACCTACAAACCACGAGCTGCTGCTAAGAAACTAGACACCACACCAAAACTGCTCTCATTCAGACAGCAGTTAGACTTGCACTTGAGGGTATGTAACCTAATGCATGTTCATACACCTACAAGAGTCAACACGCACTGAGTTTCATGTTGTGCTAGAGATTAACAGGCCAACATAAATATATTACATTATGTCTTATGCATTATTTGTTTCAAGTGAAACAAACAGAGGTGCAACGCTTCAGTTTACGATTTGTGCCACTCCTAAGCTTAGCTATGTCTGGAAGATCATCCAAATAAGTTGCGTGAACTCAAATACTAATATACATTTACTACTATAGCCGTTGAGAATAACATCCGGTTAGTTCTGGTTGACTTTTCCAATGAATAATCACTGACAACAAGCTTGCTTATAACTTGACAGTCCTATTTATTTTAATGTTGTTTTACAGGTTTTGATAAATTTTTAATAAATGCCTTTAGCTTCATGACAAAAATAAATTCAGAATCATCCTGTGGTGTGGTTAGTATTTACATCCTACATAATAAAATAGTTCTTTCTGTCAAAGTACCTGAATTCTTGAAAGCAGGACCTCATTAAGATATTCATTACATTGCATTAGAGCAGTCGTATTCTTATGAAAGGTGCTGAATAATTCAACACTCCCTGTTTTAGAAAGGACTGTGAAACATTAATGGCTGTGGTATACACTATACTATTTTTGTGCTGTTGCAGAGCAAAATTAAATAGCATTGTGTTTGTTTCGCTTTAGTGTTAGTTGTTTCTGTGCTTTATGTGTGCAATAGTTTACAGTTTATATAGATCTTTTTCTTATTATTGTATAATTTGTTGTCCAAACATTTAGCTACTGATCACATGCTGATACATAGCATATATATGTATAATTTCTGTCAACCTAGTGTCTTTTATGCACACTTCAAAATGGTTCTTTATCCAAAGTAGAGCTATTTATTTTAGGCCAAGAAATGTGCAGTTATAATTTGTTAAAGCTTTCAAATCAGATATCCTCCTAGACGTGACACCTCTCATTTTTCCTGGCTTGGGACTTTTACTAAGAGCACAGTGGCTTGTGAATCCCTGTGGCAGAATGATGTGATTTATACAATGTATATAGTGTGAGACATCAGAGTGGGCCAACAGAAGGACAAGAAGCTCCCTACTGAGTCTGACCTTGATAAGTGCGTTTCTGCTGCTTGTTCACGCTTTCTCTCTTGTTCGTACTTCCTCTTTCTCCCATGTCAAAAGGCCATTAAGAATGCATGCTGATGTAGTTTCTTGGTTCAACTCCTGCCAGTGTAAATCAAAGACTGAACGAGTGTCTTTTCTTTTGCCCTCAGGCTTCTGTGTGATTTATGTACATACACTAGTCCTGGTCTGCCTCCATCTATCCTGCTGTCCATAACATCTGATCACCATTACGGAATCTTTACACATTATTACACATTATTTTTCAAGCATGAGGATTTGGCAACATTTATTTTGTACAAATTTAGAGTTTGTTATACTATTACTATCAAATACTTACTGTACATGTAATGCATTTTACTATGAAATGCTTTCACTTTTCCATATTGTGATTTATTACCATGCACTTGTACACATTTTCCTCTCTCCTCTGTGCCATCCAAATACCATCTGTTGCACCAGTCAATACTGGAGTGAAAACATAAGATTTGACAGTTGTCATAAACATGCTTTGAGTAACTGCCTCATCGTGAAACCATTTAATGGTCCTGGCACAGCCAGAGCAGCTGAAATGGAAAACACATTTATGCTACTAATACTTATAGTACTACTTATGGTTTCTATAAAGTGAAATGGGGATTATCTAACTTAAGAAAAACCTAAGTAAACCAGGACAAATGCAAACAACAAAACTGCTAGTTATTAATTGATAAAGAATCCACCAGCGGCATCCGTAGCACAGTAAGAGAGGGTCTGCTTGTTGTGGAAGTGTGCTGAGTTTGTTGCATGTGACATTGTGTTTGGTTCCCCACAGTCCTCTGGGAATGACGACCAGACAATGGACGAGCACGAAGAGAGAGAGAGGCTGCGCAGAGTGCTCAAACAGATGGGACGAATCAAGTGTCCTAGTGAGGTGTGCACGCTCACGACTGGAATTCATCTTTTCTCTTTCTTTGTCTACTTCTTCTTGCCTGCTTTCTAGTGATTTGTCTCCTGTCCTTTTGTCTTTTTCCTCAAAATCATTGATAAATTAAACTGGTTATTCATATGTTTCACACCGGATGAACTCTCTTCATTTGTCCAAACATTTAGAGAGCATTGACTTTTTATCTCATGTGCCTAATGTTTTCTAGTATTTAATGCTGTTGTTTGTATACAGTAACACAACAATGTTATTGTTGTGATGGCACAGCCTTCTCCTTTATTCAGTCATGGCAGGAGTGGTACAATGGCTCTGTCTATTCTATAATGCTTCTTCATGTAGTGAAAATGTGACTTGTTATGTTAGCATCTATGCCTACCCTCTTTCTCCGGGTGTGGGACTGGACCAATGAATTAGCCAGTACCTTCTTATTACTTCAATGTCATTTGGTTTATACAGTAGGCCTACTGTCTGTCATGTCAGATTTTCTCCACCTGCCACTTCGACTTCTGTAACTCCCACTCCTCAGGCATTTGCTATTTCAGTCTGTTTTCCCCCCTCACGCCTTGTTACTGAAATGTTGCCCGACAACACCGTTTCAACATGCTGTTACAATATTACAGGATGCATATGACTAAAATAAATCCTAACCTAAATATCCACCTCATTCTGCAATGCCGACTTATACTTCTAACTGCTACTAACCCACACTTGCAACTAAAGTATTAGATTAAGTAGGTTGATTTGTATATGTTCAATGTACATTTGCAACAACAAGTCAACAATGCACCCTTTCTCTGGGTGGCTTGAAAAATACAAAATCATACAAATGGAAGGGGGGGTACAATTAATGGTGGCATCCATGACAAATTCCTACCTACCGGTACTTGCTCAACTGAACATTATCAAACAGTTATTAATTTTACATTTTAGTTCATACCTCTCACTTTGAATATGTTGATGATTTTTTTAAGACTACTAAACCAAACCAAAACTTCTCTTTCTCTCTTCCATTACCCTTCACAGGGATGCTCAGCCCACTTCTCCAGCCTGATGGGATATCAGTATCACCAGAAGCGATGTGGCCGAGATTCTTCTGAGGATGACAAGCCTGTGTTTATTTGCCAGCACTGTGGGAAATCCTACCGTTCAAAGGCTGGAAAAGACTACCACATTCGCACGGAGCACTCGAGCCTCACCACCAACAACACAGATACCAACAACAACACAGGCAAAGAGCGGGTATGACATTTGACCACATGTTGATTTTAGTTAAATCAAAGTTTATCAAAATAGTGTCAAATATGCCATGTTAAAGTTGCACTATGTAACTTTTCTGGTGGGGAGTCTGCTAGTGTCCATGGAGAAGTTATTGCTTGGTCTGGAATGTTTCCTAATATGGTATTAAATGTATTCTTCTCAATGGAGACATACAAGTGGCTGAGATACAGGTCAGATCTATGGATAGGCAACCCTGCTCACAGTAAGAATACATGTTTTTCAAGGTATTTATTTAATTATTAAAACATCTGTAAATGCAGGATAGATACATTTAATGCCATACATCGGAACATTCCGGGCAAAGCATGCAGCATTTCTATAGAGACAAGCAAATGACGTACCCTCAACCAGAAAAGTGCATAGTGCACCCTTCATGGATGGTAAAGAATATAATGACACATTTTCTATTAGGAATCTGAGAAACCACCATCAGGACACAAGAGGGAGCACTGTGGCTTACCTGAGAAGAGGGACTGGTCAGACAATGCAGCGAGCCAGGCGAAGGAGAAGCAAAAAGAGCCAACAGTAAAAGACAGAGATAAAGAGAAGGGGAGAGTCACTGTGCAGCCCTCTCAGAACAACTCCACTTCAGCCGACGACTTTGAACGTACCCCCAGCGGCAGAGTGAGGCGCAGGTCGGCCCAAGTCGCTGTCTTCCACCTACAGGAGATTGCTGAAGATGAACTAGCAAAAGACTGGGGCACAAAGAGGCGCATTAAGGATGACCTGGTACCAGACACTAAAAGGGTAAGGAGAATATTTAAACAAAGTATAATACTAAGCTTGGGAACACTAGCGTATGTAATGTGATTTCTACTTTTTGGATATCAGTTAAACTACACCCGGCCTGGCCTTCCTCACTTCAGCCCTGAGCTGTTAGAATCATGGAAGAACCAAGTGAAGGAGAAGGGCTTTATCTGTTGCATAAATGAAGTAAGTAAGATTTGAAATTGAGTTTGAGTTGGAATCATGTGTCTTATTATGCTAATTGGTAATTTAAATTTGATTAAACTGCATATTGCGTTTTTATCATTCATTTATTTACTACTGCCTTTGTCAATCTTTTCATGTCTTTGTACTTATTATTTACATAATAATGTTAATTAGTAAAAACAACAAAAAAATATTTGTGCACAGTGTGGAATCAGACAGTTGGCAGATATGAGTCACTAAATGCTTTGAAATCCCACTTGTTGATGTCAGTAGTACTTGTTTTAGCATCATCAAAACATTATGAAACCAACCCCTGTTACTCCCTTTTCACAGAACTGTGAAGCCGTCTATTCAAGTGTATCAGGACTAAAGGCCCATCTTGCCAACTGCAGCCAGGTACTTGTTATTTAACCACATCAAGTCCTAGTCATAACGGAAACAGAAAGAAAATGCAGTGTTGCTCACTTCAACAGTTGTAACTGCTATCTGTGAGGATGTCTATTTAAGAATTTGTATTGCAGGGTGGAGGAGAGCTGGGCAAGTACACGTGTCTCATCTGCCAGAAGGAGTTCAGTTCAGAGAGTGGCGTTAAGTATCACATCAACAAGACACACTCACAGGTGGGTTATTGTTAATAATAAAAGCATGATACGTTGCATAATGAACACAGACTGATTAAATATGTTTTTGAAATTAAACAAAATAGTTAGTTAATAATAGCATTAGATTTTTTGGTCTTCAGTGGTAAAAATGGGAGGAAAAGGTTTCACTCGTGTTCTGTTTGATTGCCTTAGAACTGGTTCCGAGCTTCAGATACTCAAGTCGTTTCCAGCGGCAGCAGCAGCAGCAGCAGCAGCAGCAAGAGCAAGCCTTCAGTGGAGAACAATTTGCCCAAAGCAGAGGTAAGAAATGGACCCACCGCTGGAAAGAAACGAGGCAGGAAGCCAAAGGAGCGCCCCCTTGTGGCATCATCTCCCTTAACAAACACTGAAGCTTCAACCACTACACAAAGCTCTTCCTCTGACGAGAGCCCCTCCTCCACAGCACCACCGTCTCCAGCAGAAGTCTCAGAGCCCACGAACGTTTCAGCAACTTCAGGTCAAGACAAACTGCCTGACAACTCAGCCAGCAGACGAATCAAACCAGTGAAATTATCCTTGTCAGAGTAACCTTCCCTTTGCCTGATGCAGGTGCCACCGAAAATGCTTTTTAATAATCTTATGTCAGGAAACTAAAGGACACTTCTATGTCTCCATAACTTGACTATGTGGAGAAAGCCAAGACAACTATTAACAACTGTCTGTACTGGTCAAGTATAGACAGCTGACAAAATGATATTTCAAGACTTGGATTAGTGTCAGTTCTATATTTTTCCTTCATTCCACATTTGTCTTCTTTTTAGGTCATGTGTCTTCTCTCTTTTTTCCCAGTCACAACAGTGAGTGTAATTTTAAAATTCATGATTTTTCCCTGTCACAACAATGTGTGAAAATTTTTAATTCATGATTTTTTTTTTTTTTCAATCCAGGAAGTTATTTTGCCTACTAGCATTTCTGAACTGTGCTGTGTAGTATAATGACTAAATCTATATTTTAATGCACTCACTTATTGCCATGGAACTTTTCATGCCTGACATACTACATACATATAGTGAGCAATCAAATACTGTATTTTGTGTGTGTAATGTTGCTTACTCTTTCTCTGTTTAGTCTTTCATTTATACATTTATCTATAAGCTAAAATGTTAGTCAGACACATATTCCACCCATGATTCTTTCCTGTAGCAAAGTAATTTTAGTAGCAATCTATTTGACAACTACCATTGTCAAAAATATGTACACAGATCTATTACACTGAAATTACTTATCAGTATATAAGAGTCGATAAATGTATATGTTTGGATAGTATATTACGCTATGGTGATATTTAATATAAATAAGCCTTGTTCTGTCTAAGGGGGTCTGGAAAAGAGAAATGTTGGGACAGAACCAAATGTTTTGTATGAAGCATGTTGCACCATTGGAGCACAATCAGATGAGGTGATAATGATAAGGTATTTATTAAGGCCACAATACCTGGCTACTGCTTGAGCTTGAATCAAAGAGAAAAAATATATTTTATAAAATATTGATAAAGTTTATTAATCATAAAATCTGCAAATGAAGATGGACATGTAATATGGTAAATAGAATTATTCCTGGAAGCTACGACCTTGCACTTTAACCCCTTCCCTTATTGCCCTCTTGTACATTTGCACTCCAGGAGTATTCAACCTACCCTATAGGCTGTCCAGCACTGGAGTTGGAACTTTTTGTAAAATTTAAACACAAAAACATCTACAGTTGTCGATAGTGGTTAGTGTATGAGCATGAGGAACTCACACTCATTTAAAGAGTATAGTCTAAAATGACCAAAAATATAAGAAAAAGTAAGCCATAACAGGTGTAATTTTAGCAGTTTACCTATGTTGGTAAAATGTCTCAATCAAATGTTCACTTTATTCAAATTAAAGTAGATACTTGAATCAGATGCATTATTGATGAAAACTCAATATTTGTTATATGTGCACTCTAACCCAACAGTACAATTTGTATACTTGACAGCTTTGATGGGAGCATACCAGTGACTTAAAAGAGGTACTTTGCTTGTCAAGAGCAAGTCGAGTCCAATAATCCACCTTGCCAGTTTTCTCCATCCTGGCAAGTCATAAATTTTGCACCAATCATTTTCAATGTCATCATTTAAAAAGGTTCTGATGTCAAGAAGAGAAACGAGATTGCGTCACCTTTTTATATATTAAAGCAAAGCAAAGTTTGTACAGGTGAGGCTGATTATGCATGTGCACCCATCTCTGGTTGTGAGGTGGTGCTTCTTCATCTATCCAGGTTCAGCCAGCGGAGGAGAGATTAGAAAAGCACTGATGGGTCCCCAAGAAGACCTTTTCAAATCCAGACCTTGTGTATGTGTGTATTGACCTGTTAGCACCTTTGTAACGACTGGATGTCAGAAATGGTAACACATTGTGGCACAGAATCAGTTCATCTGCTGCTTGTTACTTGTCTTATTAATAATGCTACATTGACTGTGTTTACCCAGCAAGCTTTGTTGTTGCAATATATGCTAGTTTAAGCACTGCTTTTTCCAGTGGGTATTTTATATTTTATCTCACCCTTTACTATCTGTCTTCCTAGTATGTGGATAAGACACATATTTATCCCAGAGTGTAGGCAAACTGCTTAGAGAGTACAGCAATATACCATTAGCTGGTTTTGTTGGCTTGCTTGTTTTTATATCAATGTGTGTTCTGAAAAAAATATTTCCTATTCACTCCTTTGCTTTGATTTTTTTCCTACACACACACTTTTTAAAAATGTGTGATTTGTAGACCACAAAAATAAATTCTAGCTTTTCTGTTGGCATACACTGATGTTTTATTCATTTTAACAATGCACATAAATTGAGCTTTGTAGTGACAAACACAATGAAAGAGACATTATAATCTTCTCAATATGGGACAAGAAATATGTACGTGTGTTTGTGTATTTAGTGCACTTATTAAACCATGAGCTAGGCTTGAAATAGGAGTGTTGTTGGAGCTTTCTAATTACCCAGACTTTGTGTGGTGTGACTTTTGTACCTGGGCAAATGGCAGGCTCTAGTGTCTTCCCCTTGTCAGAATATTCTCTCACAAAACCTTATTTGGACAGCAGACGGTGGGTTCTTTTGTTTTTTAAATGCTTACACAGATCTGTTGTCAGGGCTATTGTGATGAACGAAAAACTTCTGTTGTAGCTTCTAAATGATTGTAGTATAACAAGTGAAATGAGAGTGACAAGTCCATATCTTTAAATTATGTTGTATAATACCTAACAATTAGGGTATAACCCCTGACAATTTTTTCCCAAACTTGTTGTATTACCTGTGCATTAGTATCCCTTGACTAATTAATAAAGGTTTCTTGACTAATTTGTGTCTTATTTTTAGATAACATGGTGGATACTTTTAACAAAATTGTTATTAAAATGATATCATCAAACTAGGCTATTATAGGTTAATATTACAAAATTTCTATGGGATCACAATATTCAGATGTTATTATGGCAATCCAACAGAATATGCTGAAAATACCTGTAAATGCCATGGTTGAGGTTTAAGTAAAAATGTGATATTTCTATGCAAAAGTGTAGAAATATCACTTTATAAGCTACCTTTATTTTGGAAGATTTAAGTTTGTCAGCTCTTTTTGCAACCTCTTTTTAAATGATTTTTAGGCCTTTAGACTGATCTATATTTTGAAAAAAAAAAAAAGCAAACAAAAAAAACCAACTTTTTTTTATCCATTTTTCTATTACGTCTCCCAACTCTACTGCCAAGTGTTAGTTATTGATGTCCTTCAATAACTAATGTAAAAATATCATACTATCATACAAACAAAAGGAGAGAGGGCAAGACCTAGTCCCCTCATATGGATCAGCTTGCATGTATGTTGTATGTTGTATGTGCACCTAAAGGATGCAGAAATGTTGAATCCTGATCATTTCTATTAACTGACTGAGCTCTTGAACTTGTATTATTAGGCTACAACCTGAATCTGCTTATCAACCATAGCTATTTTACCTGCCATTTTAAATATGATTTGTAAAACTCTGGAGGTAAGTTGTTGTTGCGTAACCATTGACTCTATATATTATGTAATACGTGGTATTGTGATGAGCACATTTTGCCAACCCCTAGAAAGTCCCTGCTTATGATAAGAAAATACAGAAGTAACAGCACTTATGCATTCTGGGGATTGGTGTCACTTGGGGGCGTATCCGTGGTCTACACTCATATCTCAGTCAAGAAGAAACGCCTACAAAGCCCACAATGCATCGGTGCAGCTGCTGCTAACTGTAACTGCACACCTGATTGTCAACAGAGCAGTTCTGTCTGTTAGCATAGGAGAAAGAAGCTCAAATATGGAGAATGAAGATAAAAATACTTGTGTCTCTAGCAGGTAAGATGCGTTTCTATCGTACGATTGACTCTACTCCAGTTTTTTATCTCAAGATGGGTTTTAAACATAGAACAAAAATGGTAAAGGACTCGAGCATCTTTACGGAAGCACGACTTGTCACAATGTGTGCCCTTTTCTGTTTCTACTGAATTCATAATTTGACATCGATATGACAGCAGACATAGCTTGATAAGGGCAACAATAAGAGCTTTTATCTTAATGCTGCCTGTTTCGGGACACAAGCATAAGTTATAACAACATCATAACCATGAGGCGTTAGTTACTATATCCACAATGATTTAAACGAGATTATTTTGCTGTCAGTGGGATCAGTGTTGATGTAGTTGTTTGTAACTTTATTTATCTGTTCTATTTTACCGTGCGATGAGAGAGAAAGTGAAAGCTAGAGCATAAGCTAGGCAGGGCGAAAGCACGGCATGGCCCGAGTGCCACGCGAGCTCAGAGATGACTCACAAACAAACACCTTTTTCGTTCACCAAAAGAGCCACAAAAGGGATTTTCACTGAAACAGACTATAATTATAAAGTTATACCAGTGTATTTAATACGTCTTTACTACATATTGATAGCACGCATACTGGCTAAACCTTCCCTCAATAAGCCACAAGAGGGCGTCACTGTACTGGTGTAGCCACAGCTGAATACACCATGAGAGCTATGCACGTGGGAATTATTATGCTATACGTTTTGCTTGTGTGAGCATACTGCCACTGCCGTTATCATAAACTCCTTAACTAAAAAGATAAGATTTTTTTGGTTCAGGCATATCTGACACTGTTGCCCTAGTTTCAAAAATAGGTTACAAAGATTGGAATTTGTGTCTTGTTGAACCAAGTGTCTATTTATCACTGAAACTTGTCATTTCATTCCATAAATAGTCATGCAACTCAAAGATCTTGGTCTTATACCTAAAATAGTAAATTGTTGTTTTTGTATACGCAAATTTAACTGTGACGTTGTTGGTGTTTCTCTGCAGTCCTGTTGAGTCGAATATTCAGAATATTTGACATAGCAAACAGTTCAGGCTTCCTGTTTCTGTGCTAGACCTTTCTTGCTATGCAGCTGCTGTCTAGTGCACTCCAGAGCAACATGGCAACTAATAAAAGTCTCCCCCTGTAGGTTTAAAGGTTATACAACATAAACCACTGATACTTGGAAATGCATTGAGACGTTCTTAATAAAGATGATGTAGTTTAGCTAGGCTCCCTTTTCTCCTTCTGTTTGTTTTGCTACAATAGAAAGCAATCAGCCTGTCTCCTAAACTCGTGGAATAATGATTTGTTTGTCTGTAGCAGTGGTGACCCAGGAGGCGTGTCCGTGTGTGTGTGTGTGTGTGTGTGTGTGTGTGTGTGTGTGTGTGTGTGTGTGTGTGTGTTTAACCCAAGTTGATGTCTCAGCAGTCCTGTGTGATTAGCCCAGGGCACTTCTCCGCCTGTCAGCTGATGAAGCACTAGTGTTGGGTTTCATCATGCTGTTTATTCCCCGTGCTCCACCACAACTTCAGTTTGGTTTGAGATGCGGTTTCTTGCCGTGTTTGTGGGCGTGTTCGCTGTGGCTCTGACGTCAAAATCCTGTTGCAAAGAGGAACAGTGGATCCCAACAGGGCAATAAGCAAATTCACTTCCATTTGCTGTTTCTAAGCTTACATAAATCCTAGTGTCTTCATGTCTCCAAGCAAAAACAATATTCAAGTTGCATAATCCAGTCACTAGGGGTCATAAACAAGCCAATGTACTCTTTGCGCCTGCTCCAAGCTTTGATAAATGGCTGTAGCAGGTTATTATGCAAATCACTACAAACTGTGGGTGAGTTAATTTTGCCATTGTTCCGGATGATGGTCCGTAGTAGTAGTAGTAGTAGTAGTAGTAGTAGTAGTAGTAGTAGTAGTAGTAGTAGTAGTAGTAGTAGTAGTAGTAGTAGTAGTGTCAGTGTCAAAAGTGTAGTTGTAGTAGTGGCAAGTAGTAATCCAGTAGTAGAAGCATTAGGCATTATACTCTGATACAAGCTTTTAGACCACTTTAGTAGGGTTTTAGTAACAACTATCAGTTTTCCGTCTTGTGTAAATAGAAGCCATTGCACTAGTAGTAGTTGTAACACCACTACTTTTTGTTGAAATACTCTGACACAAGCTTCCCTGTTTTTTACTGTTGCTCTCCCCCTCTGTTACCTCCAGTGACATGTTGCAACACTTAGTCGTCAAAAACAGATGACCCCACCACTCCCTCTCCCTGGCATATGTGTGTGTGTTTATGAATGTGTACGGGCTCGCACTGGGAAGGTCTGCTTTAACCTGCTGCTATTAATACTGGCTAATGAACATAATCTGCAGGCTAGGTGATCCTCTTACATTTGTTGGCTAGACGACTGGAGGGGAGGAGTGAACGAACAGAGGAGGGAAAAGCCTTGCCCTTAGTCAGAGAGAGTGTACAAGTCGCCGAGCTGCCTTCTCCTTCTCCTCCCGGCTCTGTCTCTCTTCACACTGACCTGCTACTCAATGGAACAGAAAACAAAACTCATGTTCAAAGTTTCGTTTCTCCCCCTTCCTCTTCCCTCTCTATACTCCCCATAGTGTGCCTACATAACTGTGGATGTGTTGCTCCAAAGGGCATTGCTGCTAAGTGCTTAAGCCCATATTATCATTTTCTTGATAATTGGGGGGAATATAAAACAAGAATACAGTTTGCATACTGTCTTCAGTCATGAACTCTCTACCAGCGTACTCCGGTGCTAGAATATCGGGCTGTTGGACACTAACATCTGATGGCAGGTAAGTTATTTGATTATTTTTAAATATAATTTTTTATTAAATGTATTTATTTCTCCTGCTTGTACTGCTTTTGTTTTGGTTGTGTTCATAATTTTAAGCAAAATGAACGTGCCTGCACCTCTGAATGGTACTTTGTCTCAAGGGATCTGCTGTCTGTCTCTATGGTGTTACTCAACAGCAGACGGCAACCATTGTATTTGCATTGTCATGGTTTGCTAGTGCCTTTGTTATGATGTTTATTTTTTTCTTTCAAGTAAATGACATTGTGCTATGCCAGTCCTTAAGTGCTTTTGCCTATTTAAAACTAGGGATGCATTTATGGGACTTGGTATTCACAGCAGGCACCAATAATTAGCATAAGCATTGTCTTCTGTCTTTGTCTACTGTCTAAGCCTGTGATGTCAAACATTAGCTGCTACAGAGATGCTATTGTCATTTATATGTGCAGTACCATTTAAATGCTGCACTTTTAGGGCCTGACCATTCAGTCAGCGGGTCATCTTTAATCAGTCAAAAGTTTGCCCAATCGCTCAGAAATATTGAATTATTGCAAGTAACTGGCAGGCACACCTCTGCTGTTTTTATTTTCCAAATGTTGTGCTATTTGTGTAGTGACTCCAGAGAGTGTGCCTTTACCGAGCTAAAGTTAGGACTCTGGTAACCTTGCACTTTACCTTCTTCAAAACTGTCATCCTTTATCATTGTCCTCTTCGTGTATTGTCTCATTACCATTGCTGCTTTTATAGTGTTCTTTGAGGCTGACTCTTCAGAACATTGTTCACATTGGTTTTAAAAGTGCTCAGTACATACATTTGTCGTTATTAATATTAATCATTTACAGTATGAGTTGAGATTCAAAATGGCCCTTGCCATTTAAACCCAAAGCTTAGCCATTTATATTATATATAATAATTACCCACATGGCTTTGTGGTTGTTCATGTTAAATAACACCATTAACAAAAATATGAACAACACAAGTACTTCAGAGTCCTTCACATTGGCTCCAAAAAGAACAACAATCAGAAACAGTCAGGTCCGCCCTACAGTTACTTTAGCTAGAACCAGTATTTTTCTATTGTGCTACAAATGCTTTGGACAGTTGGTATTTATGACATTGCTTAAGGACAATGTGATGGCATGGCTAGTTGCTCTGTTGTAGTTACTACACAGCTTAGCCTAGGACTAAACTGTAATTACAAATCCAAAACAAACGCAAAAACCTGTTGAGTTACATAGCTTTACTTCTCACACTTGTAGCTTCACAATCTCCTGCCAATACTTAGTTGTGGTGTAGTAGTTTACAGAGTTATATCAGATGAGTTGGTGCAATGGCATGATTCAGCACAGGGAAGTTTAGCTAATCTTTCATAGCTCTCTGGTTTGGGTTGAACTGATAAGTCAGCGGCAGCCGGCTCTACCTCATACATGTTTTCAGTCTCTAACTAGGCTCAGGTGGTTCTCTGATAAGATAAAATGTATGTGCTCTGTTTGCTTCACTTTTGACCCTGTGACACAACCTGGGCAGGTTTATGGCTCCATACATAAAAATGTGCTGGGCAAGAGACAAATAGACAAGAAGCAGTGTTTTCTGTTGGTTCAGTCAAAATGGCATCTGGATTTTTACAGTCATCTTTGAGTGAAGTGTGGATGAGTCGCATACGGCAGTAAGTCTCAGAAACTGGACGCATATCACAGCCATCAAAGCCAAAACATTGTCCTCTTTTAAGGTTTAAGTTGTGGTGTGGGGTCCGCAAAACACATTCTTATTTTGTGATCTTGAAATATTTCTAGTGGTGAAAGTTAAAGTAGCGACCATATGGGTATGTTTGCTTGCTTATGTTGTATTTGCAAATTTGATGGAATATTTATAGGCTGACATAAACAAGTTTTAAACTTTCAATTATTGCCTAGAAATCTTTAGATGGACACTGCACAAAAGCCTTATGCATATTGATAGTGACATATTTGTATTTGTTCTGGCTTAGCATTTTCTTTTCTGAGTTTTAGCCTGAAACAGTCTAATATTTTCGGGACATTAACCCTTAAACCCTTTACATTGCCTTGTCACAAACGAATGTGAAGTATTTTCGCTTCAAATCTATTTTTTCTTCTGATGAATAAAAGATTGTGAGATGTTCCTTGAGATTTATAACACAGTTTGTGATTAAAGTTATTCAGTGTCACCCTGAACTTCAGTTTGTATAATTTTATGGAAAAATAAACATGAACTCTACACCGTTACTGTACTTTGACACTTGGCCAATTATTGAACGAGACTGAACAAAGTGAAAATGTTGCATCAACTTAGATTTTACATTGCACATAACATTAACTCAACAAAACATGTGTTTGTCATTGTGATCTGTAACACACCCAAAGGTTAGTTTGTTTGTGAGCCTCAGTCTTTGTTAGTAAAAACAGATCCTTAACACCACAATAGCCACAGTGTCTGCAGTGATGGAGCAGCACATGTATTTAACATAGCTAACATTGGTCCACATGTTGTGACAAGGACAAGTAGCGATTGAGAGGGAATGCAACCTATGTCACATGCCAGTCTTTGGGTCTGTTCCAAACCTGGATAAATGGACAGAGGAGCATCAAGAAAAGCACCTGACATAACCATAATGCCAAATGCAAATTAGTGAGGCTGATGCTATGGAAACTTAGCAGTGGTCTAAATGTTTATTCTTAGATGTATGGGACACATTTTTCATTCACCAAATAACAAAACAAATTCCTAGTAAATCATCATGGTTTTGATTTATGAAAGGCCATAAAACAAAAGGTTATCTGTTTTTATCTGTTTCCAGTGGAAGTGGTGAGGGGTCACTGGACAGACTGCTCCCCTCCGTAAGCACCGGTCTGTCCCCGAGGAAGAGGACGACGAGCCAGTGTAAGTCAGAGCCCCCCCTGCTGCGGACCTCCAAAAGAACCATCTACACGGCAGGACGCCCGCCTTGGTACAACGAGCATGGTACACAGTCCAAAGAGGCTTTTGTCATTGGTAAGTTCAAATGCTCTCTTATTACATTGTGAATGTTTCCTTTAATAATATGAAAGTAACAAAAACATTTGGTTATTAATGTATCCAAAAATATTTTCAATTTTCTTGGTACAGTAACACTCATTAGTGTTAAGCAGAATGGAGATCAACAACACATAATTGATGTTGTGTTGCAAAACGCACTACACGAGTGTATTTCTTTTTCTTTTCTCTGTCAAATAGGTTACATTAAAAGAGTTTAGCCTGTCTGCTTGCAGAACAGGTCTTTGTTTCTACCTGTTTTTCACTTGCAAATAGCTGCCTTGGGCATTTTAACTGCACTTAACAATGCTGTCTCCATGTACCTTTTATTAAGGGCTGTACCCATTAAAAGTAGGACACTGGAGGTTGTTTTAATGCATTAAATGTGTTTCTTTCACTGTTTGTCCCAGGTTTGTGTGGTGGGAGCGCTTCGGGAAAAACCACAGTTGCCAGGAAAATCATTGAAGCGCTTGATGTTCCATGGGTTGTATTACTTTCAATGGATTCATTTTACAAGGTTTGTGCACCTTTTCTACTACAGTCATTAACCCCACATCTCCAAGTATCTTTCTGCATTGAACTTCTAAGCAGAAATATTCTACTCATACACCTTCCACAATTCTGTTTACCTGTTTTATAGCATGTGCCAACATTGCTAATCTCTGACATCCTTAATTTTATTTATTTATTTATTTATTTTTTTACATTTTTGGTCCATATTTATTTATCCAATGTAAATTTTACTATATAAATTATAAAATCTAGATTATGGGAGTCACAAGCCAATTGTATTTGTATGGGTGAACTTATTTTGCTGTGTGAAGCTCCAAAAGTAAGATCATCAAGTCCAACTCTAATGCTTTATTTCAATAATTTGAAGTATAGAGTGTCATCGCTGATGCCCCTCTTGGTGTTATGCAATCCTGCCCCCTTCTAACAGCAGCAGCAGCTCAGACAGAGGGAGGGGTCTGACACTGACCAATCACACTACCACCTTCAGCAAGTGGCACTTCACACTCCACACTGCACAGGCTGGCATTTCCAACCTGACTACACACGTCTATGGGACTTATTTTTATCACACGATTTCCTTTCTTTCACCTGAACATACACCTGAAACTTCTTTTTTATTTTTACATCTATAGCTATACATTTATTAATAGTTTTCGCTGATAACTTGAGAATGAGTGTTGCTTTTCTTGAACTGAGAAATACCGGTGTGGGATTTTAATGGTTGGCCCACCTAAGGGCGCACACACATACAGACACATGACCTGCTCCAGGCATCACAAGGGCAAAAGATGTTTCCTAAATTTACTCTTCTGCACTTCAGTTCCTCTTTGTGGAATACTTTTATATCCTTTTTACTCATCACTATTTTTCTCCCACGTTTTGCAAGCTACTGTAAGCCTTAGTACAATGCAACGGTATAGGCTAGTACTGTCCACTAAAGAAATTCTTGGTCTACTAAAGACATGCATTGCCAATCCATTAATCCAGTAAAAGTGGTGTGGTGCATAAGTCACTCCAGATAACTCACTCCACACATTCTCCTTTCAGCTGTCCATACAAGTCCTTATAATCCTTATTAAATAATTTGTCAACTAATACAAAATGCCTTTGACTAAGGCACCATCCACCAATGAATCAGTCAAAGGACTACAGCTCTACTCAACAACGTAGAATTTGATCAGTTTGTAACTGAATTGTTCATTTTGTAGGTCCTGTCAAAAGAAGAGCAGATCCTTGCAGCCAGCAACGACTACAACTTTGACCATCCCGATGCCTTTGACTTCACTCTACTCACACACACACTACGCAAACTCAAGAAC
>KN472693.1:19690-45568 GCA_000787095.1 Periophthalmodon schlosseri
TGTGTATGACTTCACTACACACGGGAGACAAAAGGACTGGGTAAGGATGACTGCACTCCTAACATAACTTATTATTGTAATATTATTGAGATTACTGTCATTCAATTTCAGTTACTCTTAAACTGTTTATTAAGAGACCTCAGTCTCACTTTGTTACAGGATACATGCTAATAGAATAGATATTTTTTTAAACAGAAAACAGTATATGGAGCCAGTGTTATCATCTTCGAGGGAATCATGGCCTTTACAGATAAAGAGCTTTTGCAGGTAAGGTTTATGTCCCCGGGCATTTTCAGCTGACCTATACAAACCTTCAATCTTTGGCATTATTGTTGTGAAACATATGTAGTGAATTCAAACCTTTTGAAGCAAACATCCCTGTACATCGTAATGCATTATTACATCTATAAAACTGTTCCTTTATTTCAGCTTTTGGATATGAAGATCTTTGTGGACACTGACTCAGACATACGGCTGGTACGGCGTCTCAGAAGGGACATCACAGAAAGAGGCAGAGAAATTGAAGGCGTTATTAAACAGTACAACAAGTTTGTGAAGCCGGCCTTTGAGCAGTACATTGAACCGACCATGAGGCTAGCCGACATTGTGGTCCCACGAGGTGTGTAATCAGACAAAAAGTCACAAAAATATTCTATTAACACTACAGAGTTGCAATAGTAGATTTGCACACATTATATTATATAATATAATGTGTGCAGCTCTATTTTCCAGACTATAAGTTGCACCGGAGTATAAGTCGCACTAGCGAAAAAATGTGTAATAATGAAGAAAAAAAACACATATAAGTCGCACTGGACTATATGTCGCATTTTTTGGGGAAATTTATTTTACAAAATCTGAGACCAAGAACAGACATTTTATCTTTAAAGGCAAGTTATAATAATAACAATAAAATAGAGAACAAGCTGAATAGCAGTACAGCACGCTGACATAACACATAGACAACGAACTGAATACCTGCCTGGTATGTTAACGTAAGATATTAACAGTTAATCATATAACTACACTAACATAACATATGCCGGCTTGTCCACAAACACGAGAGACACGAGAGTTGTTTTCACTGATGTTTACCGTGGTCTTACTTCTTCATCGCAGTTCAAACCGTAGAACTTGCAAACACATAAAATATAACGTAAGCTCTGGCTCATATTACATATACACACAAAATTGCATATGAACGCATGGAAAATATACACACCACTTTGGCCTGCTAGTAAGCAAACCGGTGAACTGAAAACTTTATATTTTACTTCTCAACTGTTTCTTAAATAGTGCTTTGTCGGGTAAGACTTAGCATTAGCGTAAAAAAAAGGCTGAACTGGAAAACAGACAGTAAACTACACTTATGATAAACTAAACTTTTACAGTATTGTTCCAAATGAAAAAGTATCACCTTTATGGTCTTATAAATGAAGGGGAAATAAATAAGGGGAAATATATATATAAATATATAAAAGAAAACGAGAAGTAAATTTTCGTACAGGTATTACAAATACACCACCGTCATCTAGTGGTCAAACAAGCGAACTGCAACCGTTACATAATACATACGTGAAGCATAGACAACCAACTGAATAGTGTCTGGTATGTTAACGTAATATATTAACAGTTAATCAGATAACTAACGCATAAAAAACAAGCCAACAAGTTTACTCTCGATCTCACTCCAAATTACTAAATCCACTGAATTCTTCATCCTCGGTGTTGCTCCGGAAGTAGATGAAGCGCCGCTTCCTGTGGCTGTGATACTGGTACAAGCCTAGAGTGCCCTCTGGCAGTTGTCAGTGTGACAATAACGGAGATGTGAAATGATATATTTTAATAATTTCACATATAAGTCGCATCTGAGTATATGTCGCACCCCCGGCCAAACTATGAAAAAAAGTGCGATTTATAGTCTTGAAAATACGGTAATATATAATCCTTGGGTATGTGGGCATGAAATATTACAATAATTACGTAAAGGACATTGTTGATACTTACCCTCTCTACAGTCCAATTTCTTAGTGCACCTGATACTGCCACTTAAACTCTTAATAAGCCTAATCATTTTATATTTTGTTTTAACAGGTGGTGGCAATATGGTTGCTATTGATTTAATAGTGCAGCATGTTCACAGTCAGCTTGAAGAGGTATGAGCCACACACAGAAACACACTAGCAATTATCACAGACTACAACAGTGTTATCAACGTTTCTTTGTACTATGGACTGTTTTTAGCATCCATAAATGGGTCAAACATTTATTACCGTACTAACTATTATCCTCCATACTGTTAACCATTACAACATCTTGCACTCTAATACGCCCTCTAGTGGGCAAAAATGTCAACACATGTATATGAGTAATAGTGTATAGGCAAGGCTCCATTGTGCATTGAGTTGTTCCTTTTATAGTCACTATGATCATGTTAGATAAGTTAAAATTATTTGCATTAATATCAATATTTAATCCTCTCTAAAAATGAATTGAAAAAATAAATTTAATTACCTTTTAGTTTGCAGAAATGATTTGTCTTGTACTGTATACTATAAAATACTGAAATTAAATACTAAATACCTTATTTATTTATTTATTTATTTATTCATTTCAAATACATCACTTCATGGCCTGTTTATGTTTGTAGGAGATTTTCATTTTTCATATTGCTGTCTATTTTGCCGACATTCCAGTTGTCACATTTAGTCTCACACAAACACATACAAACACATACATACACACAGAGTGGTAGCTTATGGATGCTGTCTCACTATCTGCTCACTCTCCCCTACCCCACTGCTCGCCCACGGCCCACAGCGCGAACTCAGCGTCAGGTAGAGTGGCCTTTATGCTCTCTGTCCTCTCCTCACCATCTGCCCAGCTCACTCTGCTCTCCGGTCTCTTACTCTGTCGGTTCTACCTGGCCTTGGAGAAAAGGAAGTCTGAAAAGCCCTGATCGGCTTCTTGTTAATAAAAACATCATCAGGCAGCAATGTCTCTGGTGCAAAAGCAAATACACAATAATAATCTGAACTACAGCTAAACTACAGCCCTGTGCAAATGTTTTAGTGTTGGTTGGCTTAGTATAGTTAATAGAGCTGCGCCATTTAGGCAAAAAAATGTAATTGCTTTTTTCTTATTGCAATGGGAATTCAGCGTAAATTCTTGGGGGCTTTGTGGCTCTATGGAGCGTTTGACCCTGAACATTGGATTCCATGTTTTGGCATTATATTTTTTATATTGCTTGGCAGGACCAGTCCCTTTTAGTTATTAATTTGTGTATTTCATGAAAGCATATGGTTAATAAAACAACTATTTTAGTACATTTTAAACAGTTAATCTGCAGCCAATATACACTGCAACAGCATTGGTTCGCCCTCTTTGCTTTGCGAATGACAAGTGACAGTCATCCTGTGTCTAAAAATACACCGTAAGTGAGTAAATGACTGACCTCTTCCTCTCTGTGCCAACCCAAGTATAACAGAAAGTTCACCAGAGGAAGCTATTGTTGACTATTGCAAATCTCAACCGCAGAGAAACTTTCCAATATGCTACGACAAAAGTTTTTCCATTGAATGTTGGCCACAGTATGTGAGAGAGAGAGAGGAAGTCTTCTGTGTCTGTCTTTAGATACAGGATGTGCTGGGGCTTATGAGCTCAAATACCAGCTTTTTACACACTGAGACAGTGACAGTCACACTGCACCTCCCACGCGCTCACACGCTCTATTCACTCAAATGAAAATCAATTATGTTACAGTGAGCAGTGACCCAGATGATCCTAATATCACTTCTTCCAGGTTCATAGTCTCCAAAATCTGCCTAAAACATTGCACAGTGCTGTATATTAATGATTTGCCTTCAGTGCAAAAACTGATTGAAACATGATGATTTTAGCAGACTTCTGACTTTCTGGGACATTTGACATTCGGCTGTCATGATTCCTTCTTCCTGATGTGCAGTCTCTCATGTTTTCCTCCTCTGTCTGTGTCCCGTGTCTGTCACTTGTATTTTTGTGTCGTCCAAACTCTCTCCCACAGAGGAAACTTCGCTGGGATATGTGAGCTGATTTCATATGATTTTCTTTTATTTGCTTCTGGCTGATGAGTATCTCAGTGACATGCAGTGTGGATATGTGAATTATAAAGTTGTACCTTAACTTTTTAACATAACCTTATATACTTCTCAGTCCTCTGACTGAACTGATATAAACATTAAAGGCAAGCATGTGTTTTTCAATACACTTTGAATGGGCCCATCAACAAATTACAGTTGTTGAATATTGAAAATATTGTATAATATATTCAGCACACACAATGATAAAATGCAATTCTAGTGGTCCACTATTTCATTAGATGTAACAATGTGTTTTTCTTAACCAACTAACAAATATTTTACTTAGATTGAATCCAACTTTTATAGTTGAACTGCTTTGATGAAACAACAATACTCTAATTTGTTGATGTCCTAAATAATTAGTTGAATTTGTAACACGTTGTTAAGGCAGTCTATGTTTTGCTCACTGAAATACTCAAAATTGTTATGGTTGTGTTGGCTCTTGCAGGTTCACACTTCTATTTCTTACTTTCCAAAAATACTTCAAGTACTAATGATGCTAATCTTTCTTGTGCACGGTTTTACTCACATCTGTCTGTGTACTTGTGCATTTGGATGCAGTACTTGGTGACACGTGTGCCTAGATTGCTATCATTAAGTTGCTTGAATTTACCTTATTTTCATTGTCCTCTGTCTTTCCGTTTCCTCCTCTGTTGCCGTGGTCACAGGGCAGCCCTGGCCTCTGCGCACCAGGCCCAGCCTCTCCCCCAGACCCTCAGTGTGCTGGATAGTACCCCACAAGTCAGGGGC
Source organism: Periophthalmodon schlosseri (assembly GCA_000787095.1). NCBI lineage: Eukaryota > Metazoa > Chordata > Actinopteri > Gobiiformes > Gobiidae > Periophthalmodon > Periophthalmodon schlosseri. The sequence goes on from KN472693.1 coordinate 24,559, forward strand.
ATGCACACCATCATCAGGTAATAATGAAGTTTCACACTTATAGCTAAAAGAACTTCATAAAATGCCACTGAGGAAGGACACAATGTCCACATGTCAAATGTGAAGTTTAAATGTTCTCACACTATGGCCATAGATAGTACATAAATATGTACATTTGTTATTTTTTATAATTTCATATTTTTACAATATTTTGTGCCTTAGAACAGAGTTAATGAATTAAACAGGCTGTCTAATGATATTGTGCATTCAGGAACAAAGAAACGAGTCGTGATGAGTTTATCTTCTACTCCAAGAGGCTGATGCGGCTGCTGATTGAACGAGCACTGTCCTTCCTCCCATCACAGGTGCTTAAGTCATTATTCATTATTCATTGAATATTCTGCACAGCAAAAATATCTAGCCTTAAAACTGGGTGAGAAGTACCTCCAGAAATATGAATCCACGTTATTATTATCTTATATTTTTTGTTAGCGTGCCTTAAATGGCTCTATTGGAAATATTCCAAATTTCATTGATTCATTGATTTCATTGATTTCACTGAAACTCAAACCATGGCTTTTTGCTGAATAAGAAATAGCTTATGACTTAAATTCTTCTCAGTGTTACAGTACACAGATTGTATTGTATTGGCATTGTTGGTGTGGAAACTTTTCAATCTACAGCAATGGAAAGTTCAAACCGCATTATCTGAGACATGAAGCAATCTTCTGGAGAGAGAGTTCTCCTCTCACTTTACACAGCATACAAACCACTCATTGATCATAAATGACTTGTATAGTAATGATGTGCCTAGTTGGGTTATGGAAGCTAATGCATTATGCCAAACATGATCTTCAGGTCCATACGGTCCAGACACCGCAGGGAGAGGATTATGAAGGCCGCTCGTTCAATGGGAAAAGGGTGAGTAAACACAGTTCACTTATTGACACGTTAAGATATGTTTTTGTCTTCCCAACTGCACACAGTTAACCTTCATTTAATGTGTTTTGCTGCAGATCACAGGTGTGTCGATCCTGCGGGCCGGGGAGACCATGGAGCCTGCTCTTAGGGCTGTTTGTAAAGATGTGCGCATCGGCAAGATCCTCATCCAGACCAACCAGGACACAGGAGAGCCAGAGGTACTGCTGATTAGGAAACATAAAGTGAACACCAATTAAGATATGTAAATATATCTGATTTGTGAAATCTAAATCTATTACATTTTTATTATATTATTAAAATTACTTCTTCAAACTGTCAAAAACAAAATTTAAAATTTGAATGAACCACAAGTTGGTAAATGTTTTGACAGTTAAATTCACACTAGATGATGAACTATAACGGTTTTTCGTTTTCCTGTGTGTAGTAGTATTTCCGTCACATATTGTTCTTGTTGATAGACTTTATTCTGCAGGTCAAGTGTGTATCATTGAAGTTCTAAGCCACATCCTGTCCTGTTTTATGTTAACCTCCGTGTAACCGTTTCAGCTTCACTACCTGCGCCTCCCCAAAGACATTAGTGAGGACCATGTGATCCTCATGGACTGCACTGTGTCGACCGGGGCTGCCGCCATGATGGCTGTACGAGTGCTACTGGTGGGTCAGAGTTCACTGCACACAAACAATGAATTAGACTAATGGAAATGAAAACGTGGACACAAATATTTTTATCTCTATTTTAGATGCAGTTGTACATTCTGCATGATGATGCACATTGCTATTTTTTTAAACAACAGTACATTAAGTTTAGAATAGATTATACTGAAACCATTTTGTTTTATTGGTAACACTTTGTAATAACTACTCCTTTAAGAGACTTGCGACCTTATTCATAATGAACAAATAGTTTATTAAGAATGATTTAGCCTTAGTAACGACTTAAATAATACCATAACCCTTTAATTAAGCAGTTAAGCCTGAATCAAATGTATTTATTATGAAACAAGTATTTCTTCATGATTTTTAAGGTTAATTAATATGTAGTTACTGTAAAGTGGTACTGTTTTATTCTAATTATTAACTTTTTTGTCAGTCAAGAGCTGTGTGATGTATACAGAGCATCCTGAATGACATAATTGAATCTGTTGGAGATATCCTTCTAAATATACAGTATTCTTTCATGGTCCCTAATGCTTCATGTTCCTCTTTAGGACCATGATGTTCAGGAGGATAAGATCCTGCTTGTGTCTCTGCTGATGGCGGAGATGGGAGTGCACTCAGTGGCCTACGCCTTTCCACAGGTCAAGATCATCACAACAGCTGTGGACAAGAAAGTCAACGATCTGTTCCATATTATACCAGGCATAGGTCAGTTACACAGCACTGCTCACGGGATGGGACGAATGTTGACACTTCAGAAATGTATTGAGTCAATTTTCAAACAGATCTATGAAATACATTTTGACAATAATTATACAAGTAATAGACAGTATTTACAGTTGTGCTGGCCTTATAACATGTGACTATGTGAAGCTAAATGGGCAGTGGGCTAATGCAGAACATTCTGTAACACAAGGCGTACTTTTCCTCCTTTTATGGAGGTCTCTTGAATTATATATTTTGTAACAGAAAAATACAGAATAAATGCGTATTACTAACTACACTGTACATCCGGTAGATGGCATATACACAATCATGTAATAAGGCATCAGTAGTTCGCTTTGGGGAACAGCCATAAATAACAGTCCTAGATAGTAGTAGGTATCCATTTGATATTTGTGGTGTTTATTTGAGTGGTAAAAGTACTAGTAACTGTAGTATCTGTAGTTATAATCAATGCATAATTTTAATGAGAACTTATATCTAGAAAATATTATATATATTTTTTATTTTACAGGAAATTTTGGGGACCGTTACTTCGGGACAGATGCACCCCCAGACTGGAGTGATGAGGAGATGGACGAGCCTAGTTATTGAACAAAGAACACTTTTTTTTTTTACCAAACTTGACAAAATACATTATACAAATACATTAACTTTACAGAAAAAAGGCATTTTATTAGATACAAACATGTCCTTACAAGGTTACAGCTGTGATTGTAAAACCATGTTATGTATGTTGAATATTAATTGAAATTATAATATATTGTATTTTACAGGATGTATGTTGACTAAAAAAAAAAAACATTTTATTTGATTATTTATATGTACAGTTTGTTTTTTGCATGTTTTGCTTTTTAAACGGTGACAATCATTTAAACTTTGCTAGTTTATTTTAAAGACCTACCTTGCCTTAAGCCATGTACTGTGACAGCACTGAATGTACATTTGATTGCACCACAAGTAAAAAAAAAAGTTTATTTTGTACATTTTTGCACCTGCCACAACTTTCACTAAATGGCTGTTGCTTCTATTGCCACAAGCATTTTCTCATGGACCAATCAATCGGAAAATGCGTGGGTGTTTTTGCCTTTTTTAGCTGCCTCTTCCTTCTGTGGATGCTGACCTGACTGCAGCTATGTTTCATTATACAGCTTAAGTATGCACTCACAGTTATGCAGCGACTAAAACATTTACATATTTTCACAATGGATAGACCTGAACACATGACCGGTCCACTGTCGCATTTGCTGCAGGGAAAATGGGTCAACTACATTTAACAAACACTGAACAATTTATTTTCTTGCGGTCTTGACAAGGTGGTATATAAGTCTAACTTTAGTTTAGGACAGTATTTTCTTGTTTAAAATACCTATCTGCTCGTAAGGTTTGCACCGTAACCATTTTTGTTATTATCTGTGCTTGCACTCCACTGTTCTCATGCAGATTATCTTGAAATGTGTAATTTATTGTAAGACTGTATTATATTTTGTCCTTGTTGCTTTTTGGCAGCGGTAGAAGCATTGCTCAAGATTTGTACAAAAGTATCGTGTTACCTAAAATATTTGTTTGAGCAAAGTATATTTTTCCACCAAAGTTTGAGTAAATCTGACAGCATGCTCTACGAAAAGTTAAAAGTGTCCTTAAGTTGATTGGGTAAAGGTTTGTATAGTCTGACTCCATCATTTTCAGATTTTGACAACAGTTGAATGTTTACTGCTGCTGTTGCGTGTACAGATGGGATTTCTAAAAGGAAAATAAAAGTGCAATATTTGGATTTTAATACTGTGTCCATGTTTCATTTTCACACAGCCTTTATTCAGCCTGAATGAGGGGTGTCATGGTGCCACCTTTAGAACTCATCACAGTAATGGCTTTTAATATGAAGTTTGATTGATGCATATTTAATGATGATAGGCAATTGGAGAATGTGAGAAATAAATTACTAAAACACATGCAAATGACATTTTATAATGAAAGACGACAACATTAATCAAACTGGAACAAAAACAATGAATTCAATCAACAGTATATTCTTTTTATACTACTACTATATGTGTAAATATTCTCTATGTAGAGGCCTTCAGTCACCATCTTACCTTTAACCACGTAAATATTTTAAAATAGAAATAATCACTCAAATAATCAACTAATGGTAGAAATAATAGCTGACTAGTCCACTACTAAAACAACAGTTAGTCAATGTCATTTTCCTCTATGGCATTTTCAATTAAAAACCTATAGGGCCTAACTACTTCTGCTCCCATTTCCAGATCAATATAAGGTGAATATGATTTTGCTGTGTTAACAAATCATTAATATAACATTCACTTCAACAAATACTGCTAACACCATCTCTAAGAATTTCAAGAATCTCACACTTTGACTTTGGAGGTTTCCTGACACCTACCATCAGCTGCATTCTTTACATACATTTGATATTATTCAGTGTGAAATCATCAGTGGTTGAACCTAACGAAGTACAAATGGTAAAGTACTGTACTTAAGTAGGCCTACAAAGTAAATTTGAAAGGGGATACTTTCTACTTTCACTTCAGTACATTTGAGAAAAGGTATCTGTACTTTCTACTTCACTTCACTACATTTTTGAACAGGACTGAGCAGTATTTTTTATTAGACTATTGTTTGAGACCTGCTGAAAAGGTTGAGGGGTTTATTATTTTTATTTTTTAACACATTCATAATTATCAAAAACATACAAATAAGTAGGGGATGAAGGATGAATTTAATTGTTTCTACTGAAAAAATCCAACATAAATCTTTATCAAAATCACTATATTTGAAGCCCTATATGACTTCAAAATCTGCAAGAAATGCTTTTTACACTTTAGGTTTTTTGGGGGGGGGTTTTTTGAGTCAGTTTTTTCATGTGATGCTTTTACTTTTACTTGAGTATTTGTTTGCCTCGGTATCTGTACTTGTACTGCAACAAAATCGAGTGCTTCTCCCACTACTGAAAATCATCGACTTGAAATTGCCACAGTGGTCCTTAGAACAGAGCTGTCAGTGGAAAGTTTACTCTGAGCATTCACAAACAGGAAGGCAGTGACAAAGTGTGCGTCCCTATTGGTAGCTCTGTGCGTGATGAAGCCACTGTCGACTATTGAAACCAGGAGAACAAAGCGTGTGTTGTAGTGTCATTTTTAGTGTGACATATCACCGGGCTGGATCCACACTGTGCAGATGAGTTTCAATGTGGAGAGACGCCGGTGCTTTTCCCCACATGGTAAGAATCCCACACAGACTCTGCTGAATATATTGAATGAATTGTTAGCACTGATTAAATGTTATGATTCGTCAAATCTTATCAAACTGCATCCTTAACCAAACCTCACGTTTGAATTTAACAATACACTTTTTCACGTTTTGTTGTAGAAGAGTAGGCTTAAAGAGTAAAGCAAAAGTACCTTAATTTACATATACTAGGCTACATATTGGCGAAAGTGTGTTCTTGTCCACTACGAGGCCTACTACCTCTACTGGAGCTATTACTACAATATTACTTCTCAAACCGAACCTTCAACCCGAGATCCTTTTGTTGTATAGGGGTGAAGCAAAAATAATCACACTTTAATTAGACTTTTATGTGACAAATTACTGTTTTATTTCAGAATTAACTGCAATATTGTTCAAATACATATAAGTAGAGGGCATTGTGTGGGTCGGGCCAAGGCTAATGCAGTTAAATAATTCAGTGTTTCTTGTGAAGAGGTTGTGAAGCTTTTACAGTGTGGATGTTTTATGGCTTTTACTCTGTGTAGTTTATCAGGAGATTTACCACAGTGTGAGAGTGATCATAAATCCTACATGTTTGCAGGTGGAGAGATGCTCTGTACATTAGACTTCGGCTGGAATGGAACGTCTAATTGTGTCTCAGTTTATTTGCTATGCTGCATATTAGCTAACAACATATAGAGCCAAAAGGTAGAACTTGAGTCATTTAATCATACAATATTTGTCAGCCTACTGGAATGGCAGCACAAATAATTAACACTAAATGTATAGAATTAAAGCCCTATAACGTAACTTTTTTTTGCCAAAAGTAAAAAAAGACTTTAACCTCCTGGGACCTGCCGTCCACATATGTGGCAACACATTTTGGGCTGTCTAGGCCACAATACAATTTTTTTTTCTCTACAAGGTCCTGGTGTCACATATGAGGTCATTAAACTGCCACTTAAAGGTGAGAGAAGAGTATAACACATTATAGTTTAGATTCAAGAGGGACTTTGTTAAAGGCATATGTCTTTCTGCACCTGTTCGCAGCACTTCAATTCAAGAGGGATTTGTTAAAGGCATATGTCTTTCTGCACCTGTTCGCAGCACTTCAAGTGAGCCACATTGTTGTTTCTCATTTTGTTTTTACACTCAGGAAAAATTTTGCTGTGGGCACTTAGTAGTTTTTGCAAATGCGATTTTATTTTGTTCTATCAAAATCATTAAAAAGTAGAAAAAATATTCTCATATGTGGACATCATTTTTCTCGTAATGTAAAAAGATAATTCTTTATTTTTACACTCATCAGGTCCCAATCAGCTCGAATAACAAAGAGAAATTGATAAAGCCATGCAAGAGCTCGGGTCTCAGGAGGATAATATGTGAGCTGCTCGTTGTTCTGAGCCACTGTGCTCTATGAACAATATTACTGCTGTATTTAGTGTGAAACTACATTTGACTCACTCAGTGTTGATACAGATACTTGGTCATCCAAGTGAAAATAACATTTTTATACTTTCAAAAATGATTTTACCAAAACTAGGTTTACTAAGAAAACATTTAGTCCCCAATTCAAAAGAGTTTGGGCATTTCAAGTCTTAGGGCTTACAGTAACATGTATTTTAAGTACAAAAACATGAGTAAATCATCTGCTTTTATGCATTTCTTGAGGTCAATGGGAAATCCCTTTATTTTTGATTAGTCCCACTTTACGCAACTTAGTGATTCAATTTACCTGAACAGACCTTCGGCTCGGAGGAGAGGGGTTTTTGGGACATTTCGAGTGACATTTCCTAAAATATTTGGTTTATTACTTAAAGCAGTAATTAAAATTGGCAACAAGACTTAAAACTAATTGAAAGCATACAAAAAAATGCAAGTAGAATTATTTTTTGGATGTTTCCTGATGCTATTACCAAAAAGTTTCCCAGTTTACCTGAATTCACCCTAATATTCCGCAATATGCCATAAAACATATTATTAAACATATTATCTCCATGGAAAATGTTCCAAAGTGTAGTTTTAACTTTCTATGTTCATGTAATCATGCAGGTGATGTGCCATGCGGTGTTACTTTAAATAAACTCCCCGTAGCTATTTATCTACAAAGCATTTTTTATCAATGTAATAAGAACAAAACTGTATATAAAAAACTTTACAATTACTTTAATATGTCTGTAATTTAATCTGACTAAAATTATCGTAAGTTACTAATAATGCTTATTCATTGTCAGAGACTGGTCTTGTCTGGTTGTGGCAGTTTTGATATATAATAAAATTACATAATTTTTGTCTTTTATTTTACAGTGTCTACAATGGAATTCTGACACAAAATCAGATTTTTTTCCTCGACCTGGTCCCAGATGATGGAGACCTACGTCTGCATTTGCCGCCAAATTAACCGTGGACTAAAGGTATGTACTTTTATGTATTTGGCCTTTCATCCAGAGAATTATCTTTCCATCTTTCTTTATGTCAGGTAACTGGCAGTTAGGAACAACCCTGTCACAGTGTGTGTATTGTTGCACAATAGCTTGTGAAGCTGAAGAAGTTTTACGTTGAGATGAATAGCTGGCACTGGGACTTACAGCTAATAATAATCTGTAAGGGACCATTTTTGCAATCTCCAAACAGAAACTATGTATATAAGTATGTTGTATATATACGTATGTCGTATATATAAATATGTTGAACGTGATTTTTTGATCTGGGTATTGAAGATTGAGATACTCTAGGAGATAATACACTTTGAAGTTGAGCCAATGTTTTTGTTTCATGTGAATAGGTGAAAGTTTTACATTAACAGACATTAATCATAAACTAGTCCAAAATATTTGTCTTTGTATCCTAAGCTGCAAATTCTAGGACCAGCGTCCGTGTTCCACCTTAGTTTTAAACAGCACTGGCCCGCTACAATGCTAAAACGCCACACGAACGCGACCTGTTTGCAGATTATGTGATAATAGTTTTTGTCTGTGTGGTTTTGGAGAGCAAATGAAGAGTGCAGCCTTCTGCCTGGAGTGGGGCTTTGGGGCCTTGTTGACGAGTGGCTCTTCCAGGACTGTCCAACCTGAGAATGGTGATTTGGGCTCAATCTCAGGTTCGTCAGCCCATGAAACGCACACTCACCTCTGCACCTACGAAGAAGCAGGAGAAAATACAACAATTACTAACGGTCCTGGAAAAATATTTAAACAAGGGAGCTGAGAAATCTCTCCTTTGGGTGACTAACTGTATAGGCTACCTGTCTTACACTTCTACATGGCATCTGACCTGGGTGTATTCTGCCAACAGCCCCTATTTGTATGGCTGTACTTATTGATCCTTTATTGGAAATATGCAAAGAAAATCAGACAAAGAAACTAAATTTTCGCTATCAGCTCATTGAATTGACCACTAGAGGGAGCAATGCTCACACATAACCACATGCGATAACTCGGTCTTTATGAAAATGTATTGAAGGGTTTTAATTAAACCTTTCACGGAAAACATCTTGCAAGGTACTAATGTATTAATCAATTTGTACATTATGTCTTCAATTTTTAGTGTTTTTATTAGTATGAATTTTGAAGAAAAAACAAGGTGGAATTATGACGCTTTGCATTTTGTTTTACTGTGATAATATTCCAGTACATCAACATTATGAATAGATTTTATTAGTACACAGTTTTGCACCTTTCTGTCACAGATTTCACACAAAGCACAGAGCCAAGAGGAGGTTCTCCAACTGCACCTATTTTGTATTCGCTTGGTTTTACAGATTAGATTACTGTTGTATGTCATCAAAAAGCATAAACTTATTTTTGTTCAAAAATTGTAAAAACTAACCAATTCATACTATCTTTCTGTCTTTTGTTTTTATTGGAAAGAAAATTGTCATCGCAGCCGACTCTCTTTTCTCTGAGAAAATGTATTTACAAAACTGAGATTACTCAAGCAGCTTTTATCTTTTTAAGGGAGTCAACAGCATCAAAATTGTTTTTCGTCGGGGAACTCAATCTCCCTTTATGCTCGGACCTCTGGCTGAGATCAATATGTAATTCAATCTCAAAATCACACTTAAAACGAGCGGGTAGCAAATGAAAAGCAGGACCACCGTTCACCTGAGTCTGTTTCAAAGCATAGACCTCGAATAAGTGCACTTTGTCTTTCTATAGGGATTTTTTCTGCACCTGCGTGGGTCTATAAGATTTGAGAGGGGGGAAAGAAAGACATTAATTACCGTGTGTTACAATCTGCTTTTTCCACATTCCACTATATTAGCCAATGCAAATGAGTTGGAGTTTTTACAATAGGCCAGTTATTATACTGACAGATATTGTAGTATTTTTGTATGCATTATTTTAAACTGTACACATTATAATGTAAAAATCACATTTTCAACAAATACAAATTCAACAAATAAAAACTGTTCAGTATTCAGTATTCAGCATTGAAAGTATATTATAATGTGTCGTTTATTCCTCTTTATGCTGAAGAGGCTGATATGTCCTTTTTGAGCAGGTTTACTTTCTTTTCTTCTTTTTAATTTCTTTGAGATATATATTAATATTATTAAAAATGCATGCTATTCAATATTTACATTTCATAGCGATACAATCAACTACATTGTAACAAAATCAGATTCCAGCAACACCCTTTGGAAGAAAATGGCCACGTACAGAACGGAACCAGCGGAGTGTGTGACCCCTTGACCTTTCCCCCAGTGGGGTCAGAGGTCAGAGTGGACGAGGCTCTCTGTGGGGAGATTAAAATTGTCACCATGGCAACATGGTGACCGGGTCAAACTGGTCAACAGTGTATTCAAATACACAGAGATTATCGTCTTTTGTATGTTTTTTGTATATTGTGTGCAGAATATGCATTTGATCAATAAACTTCCTGTTTGTGAGTTTCAGTTACTAATACTAATAGCCTATAATTACTCATACTAGTACAAATACTATAAGTTTATCTGTATGCTGCACATCTTCTGCAGGGATATAGACACTGCCTCAAAAACAACTTGATTTGAGATGAGGTGGATAGACATTTAGTCCATGTAAAAATATCAAGTGTATAATAAACATGAATAGGCTATCTAAAAAATCCACCAGCGAGAGGTGGAAAAGGTTTTCCAAATGAACACAGTATTCAGTGACAGTGACAAGTACTTATTACTTCAGTAAAATGGAGGAAAAACACTTAACTATGGTACTGCTACCAACACTGCTACTATTACTATTGTTGTAATAGAACTAACACTACTATTAACCCAGCCAAGTAAAGGTGCAGAGTACTGTAGGTATTATAGGCTGTGTGGTGGTGGTGTAGTGCAGCAGTTGCATAGTAACTATAGTTATTTTTATGTTATTTAACACAAAAGGGATCAGTTACACTGCAGTGCCTTCATAGATAAAAAGTTTCTCAGACTTGAAATGAGATAAACGTCTTTCAGTTGTTCAAAATTACATATGGCATTTGACCATCATCAGGGAGTTATGTTTAGACCCCTTATATTAAGTCCAAATTCAAGGTTCAGCCCCAGCATTAGTCTGTTGCCGTGTTAAGGTGTGGTATAGTTCGTGGCATTATTTGGGGTCAGCCAGTTTCAGCAGCAGCCCCGTGGCCTTGGAGCAGAGCGGGGGTGGCTCACTTCCCCTTTCCCTGCCTCGGAGCTTCCTGTGAGGGCTATAGCCGTTAACCACACCCTCCTCCTCCCCCTGGTGTGCACCCCCCACACCAGGACCAGCACCACCGAGCCTTAGCAAATATTCTCCTACTCCCCTTTATCTGCGGCCAATGAACACACACTCTCTTTCTGACACGCACGCACACACACACACACACACACACACAGCAGTGCTAACAATGGGCTCTTCCCCTCTCATGAGTTACAGTTCTCACGGCTCTGATCTGCTTTTGCCCCTGACCTCCCCCACCATAAATGATAAATACTTACATATTTGAACTATATGCAGAAATGGCTGTAAAAGTAATAGCTATATAAGATAAGATAAACCTTTATGGTTCCTACAATGTTGAAATTACATATGGGGAATAAAGTAACATGACCTGTGTTTATATTTTCAATTACACTCCGTAAAATGTTGATTCAAGCAAGATCATTTTGCACCTTCATGTCACGGAGCACACATTGGTTCCAACACAGCTGTTTTGTCAAAGCAAAGACATCATACTGCAAAAATCTGAATTTCACACCATGAGGGAAGGCGCATCCAGACTTGGTGAATTAAAATTGGTAATATAAAATTAAACATAATTCACCTACCTGCTAACTACACCACATCTGCTCGCATGTGTTAACCCAATAGCGTGTTCACCATTGCACTTTGGTTTGAATGTTTGAATAAATGTGAAACTGCAGAAAGAGCAGGCCTGATCAGCTTCACCAGTTTCGGGTGCGAGTGGAAAATATAACACTGAATTAATGGGACTTAAAGTGGCACAATGATACATTACAGATCGTGTCTTGCATTCATTTATCAGAGAAGTGTTTAAACATACAGGTACAGGGGCCATGACATCTTTTGGATAATCTACAGCTCAAGAGCCTGTTTAAAATGATCCATAATGACTGCAATTAAACAGTACAATATGTCAGGGAATTAGAAGCACCTTCAGAAGTGATCACCTCCAATATGTGCCACGTTTTAGTATTTTGTCTTAAATTAAACAATGAATATTTTGGAAAAGGCAGAGGGTAAAAGTTTCATTTGTAATATTTCTGTCCCATGGATATCTTTGCCTAGGATATTCCACAGTATGGCATTAATTTAAACTATGCTATGTTGCATTTATTACATTTCACATGTTTTAAATAGCTAAATAACCTGGAAAAACATGCATTCGTACTTTGAGCGGGATTGCCTCTCCACAGAGCTGACCCTGGTAAGACAATAGCTCAGTTGGTGGAGCGTTTGTCCACTGATACGAAAGTTGGCAGTTCAAGTCCTGCTGTTGACACAAACATCATTGGTTGAGCAGTCAGGCACTGATTCACAGGTTGGCAGTGAGATTCCAGTTCCCACTGATGAATGCTGTCGTTGTGTCCTTGGGCAAAGCACTTAACCCACCTTGCCTTCAGTGTGTGTGTGTGTGTGAATGGGTGAGTGGTTTCTTGGTATAAAGCACTTTGAGTGCCTTGAAAGTGGAAAAGCGCTAAATAAAAATTTGATCATGACCATTTACTTTTTTGTTTCTATGGAGATGAGTTTAATGTCATATTGCGTAACATTCTAGGCAAACCATCTTCATGGAGACAAGCAGGTGATGGGCCATCCACCTTAAGGTTACATTTAAACACATATTAGCACTACTTTTTGACTCATGTGGGTCCATGTTACAACAAAAGGATGTAGAAATTATAACAGTCAAATGAGTTACTTGATTAAGTTGCTTTTAGGGATTATTTGGAAAACTACTTCTATTTGATAAAATTTATTTGAGGTAACAATACTCGAGTACAGTTTTTGGCTTGTCTACCCATCTTTGCTGTTGGATAGAAGAAATGCATGGTGGTGTTTCTTGTGGGGGAGTGAATGTGGGGGCAGCTATGGGCCATCTGGACTGTGAGAAGGCTGGAGGAATGGGCAAGTGTATATCTATGTGAGAGAGACACAGAACAAGGAGGACGAGCGGAAGGAGAGGACACAAAGAGGGGAGGAGAGGAAAGAGGAGAGGAGAGAGGGAGCTTGATTTGAGGGAGTGGGAGCACGATGGTAGTGCACGGAGGAGTGTTGCTTGTGGTCATTTCGGCAGAAGAATTTAATTTCCAAAACATTTCTTTTCTTGCAGAACTGTAGGCATTGGCACGAGATTAGCAAAAAGAACATTTGTGCATTTCACACCGTCCAAACTTACACTTTCGACGGAATATTGAGAGTATAATGAGATGCAGTGGAACATTTTAGTGGTAGGTGTTAGGCAAACCTACACACCACTTTAAATTCTGTGCACAAGTGTTACTGTATAACACTACACTGTACGGGGACAGGGCCTGATTCACATTCACTGTGATTGCATGTCATTAAAATGCCTCAAGACTTTTACTTGTTCAAGTTTGTCACATATAGATTTACACGTTCTACAAACACGGCCTTGGATGCTGAAAAAATGTGTTTATCTAAATATTGAATTAGCTAACAGTTATTTAAAGGGCCCATATTATGCTGTTTTCTGATCTACGTTATAATGTTGTTTTCTCATCAAAAACATACCTGGAGTCGTGTTTTGTTTCATTCACACATGTTTAACACACAAGCCCTGCATATTTAGGCCGAGTTCTTCTCCTAATCAGAAAACGCTCTGTTCCACCTTGTGATGTCATGTGGGAATACAGGAAGTGCTCTACTGTGTCCAACTTTACACACCTTCACCAGAATCATTTGGATGATTTCAGCCTTGGAATTGCCAATCTCTACTGAAAGGTAGCTGCTGATTTGAAATCTACCACTTCATGACATCACAAGGTAGAACAGAGCATTTTGAGTTTTGGAGATGCAGATAAATTAATAATACAGGATTTCTCAAACGTGTGAAGGAAACAAAACACAACTCCAGGTATGTTTTTGATGAGATAACAACATTCCAACGTGACTAAAAGTCAGTTTTGTGTAATATAGGACGTTTAAGGCTGGGGTGCTCAACTTTAGAATTGTAAATATGTGAATTTGTGTTTTCCCTCATAAAGTGTATATTGCAAGAGCAGCGCTCTGTAACCACTGAGCTCTGTCTGCTCATAATAAAGTATTTTATTGATCAGAAACCTGGACAAAAGAGCCGTAATCAACAATAGGATTGACTATGCTTGGGCAGCCTCACTTTGGTGTTCAAAAGAGCTGTTTTAAAGCTATGCATGCGCCAAAAAAGAGTATCATTTTGTTGCAATTTGCTGAAATAACAAACTTTAATTTTGTTAAGAAATTCTCCCAGAATCCATGTCCATATCTAGGCACTTTATTTTTTACCATTGCAAGATAGAGCCAGTGCCTTGTATGAGGTCAGTGGTCTATGGGTGTTTTGGGGTATATTTATTTTGCCTTCAAACATTCCTAATAAGATAAGTAAAACAGAACAGACCCATTGACCAGTCTCCACAGTCTCTCAATTCAAATATCACATCTCTTTATACGTCAGAAGCCTCATTTGATTAAAGCTGATTTGAATATGTCGCCGGCCTTGTGTTTCCACATAGGATCTGAATGGAATGTGGCAGCTGCTCTGGTGTTGGCTGTAAACATTAAACTTTATCACAAGGCACCCTAAGGCTCCTAAAACTGAGAGGATACAATGAGTTATATTTGTCTGCCAAAAATTACTAACCAATTTGTGTCTGAATACTTATCCAAATGTGGTATGTTTTGTTTCTAAATTGGGCATAGCAAATGAATGTGAGGCTGGGTGGTTGTTTTAAATTACAGATGGTTTGCAAGTTGCCTTTAACTATTGTGCACCACTCGTTAGCTCCATAAGAGTTAGCGTCCATCCAGTCTTGCCCCTCAGTAATCGTTGAAAGAGCACAATTCTAGTTTCTAAAAATCCAATTGATCTAATCTGGTTAATCTGGCTGTTGTTGAGTGGACTGTTATGCATCTGTTATGCCCCAAAACAATGCTGCTCTCTTACAATAGACAACGTAAACTAGATTAACCAGCCTCTCCTCTTGTTAGTTTACTAATTGTAATGATGTGTTTTCCGTTTTACAAAAGGCAAATTTAATGAAAAACATACAACCAATGTACTGGCGTTGCTTGACTAATACTTGCTGCAATTATCTTATGCGAATTACCGCCACTTCCACTATAGATTATTAATTAATTATCAAAGAAGAACCCAACACAAGGTTAGGGTTAGTGTTACAGGTTAAGTTAGTTGTTCACGGGACACAATTCCCACGAGACGAGACACGAGATTGAGTCTACAAGAACAATAAAAGATATTGATCCATTTTGCGGTTCATTTAACAATTTTGGCCACATGATTTCTGATTCATTTAGATTTTTACTTTGGCTGTCAGTGTAGTACTGCTTTAAAATATGGCTCATCAAATAAATGTAACTCACCAGCGCTTAAAATGGTAAATGGTCACATTTTGATATAACACTTTTCCACTTTCAAGTCACTCAAAGCGCTTTACATCAAGGAACCACTCACACATTCATACACCAGTGTATACAGACACTGGGGGCAAGGTGGGTTGTCTTGCCCAAGGACACAACAACAGTATTTATTTGTGGGAGCTGGAATCGCACCGGCCAAGGACACAACACAGTATTTATTTGTGGGAGCTGGAATCGCACCGGCAGCCTGTGGTTCAATAGATCTGACTGCTCTACCAATGATGTTTACATCAAGAGTGGGATTCAAACCGCCGACCTTCAGATCAGTGGACAAACACTCTACCAACTGAACTACTGCTACTACTTACCCCTCTTTTGTTTCTGCCAAATGTAAACACGTAGAAAAAAAAATCACAAGATTTTGGCAATTTTATCTTGTTGCATGAGGTCCGATCCCCATTAGTTGTATTTTTTCCCAGCTATTTTAATTTGTTCAAAATATATTTCTGCACTGAAAAAAGCATCTTTAGTATACCCATTATAACCCCCTCACTCCCATCATCCCTCCCCCATCTGCTGCCGCCCACATAAATAACCCCAGTTACACTTCCCCCTCATGTATCTCCTGGTTCCTCTCCTCCTCTTCTTCTCAGACCACACCTCTGCCTCAGGGTCAGTGGAGGCCAGAGCTCAGGACTTCCCCCTGCAAACTCAAGTATGCCTTTGTCTTTTACACCCACTTTCACCTTATTTTCCACTTCCCTCTGTTTAAAATATTGAAGACACAGTATGCACACTTCAAAAAACATAGGTAAACTCATGAGGTTGTACACGGATGAGCTCTGTCGATATTTTGGGGCTGGATTTTTATTATTTTCCCCAAATAATATAATTCAAATTGATTACAAACTCATCCACAAACCTGTTACTACAAAGTAGACAAGAAAGTGGGTGCGGTCACGTTTTGCGCAGTGTCCTCTTCATAGTAAAGTGTTTAAATAAGGCTTTAAACAGCTGGGTCGCTCAAACAAAATATCGGCTTCTGCTGGAGATTTAAGGCTGATAGCTGATACGCTGAAAAGTGCAAATATCGAGGTATATTGGTCTATCTCTATTTTATACCCTTTACAACATCAGTTTTTGCTGTTTCCTTTTGAGTCAGTGATTATATGTATTCAACATAAACATTTTGTATCTTTACAACCACAATACTAACCACAATATTATCTATATTTCAACAGCGGAGTGTGAGAATACAGTACATAACAGTTTGTCATTAACAACATCACACTGGAGAAGTCATCTTGACGTTTTGATTGGTGCAAATTCTTTTCCAATCAGTTCAACCTTAAGACTTCAGTTTGTGAGCTACAGGTGGAGTATCTTTGCTCATGCCGCTCCAGTACCTTGACAGTGTCACCTAAAAGCTCAAATATGCCCGACTGTTAAGAGTGTTGGGTGTATGTTGTTCCTATTGATCGGAGGATTTCTCTTCACGTTCCCTCTCTTCCTCCAGCCCATGTATCTGCTGTCTGCATGTGCCGTGTTCCCCAGTGCACCATAATGCTCTGATCTGTGTGTTTGTGTCTGTCTGTCGGCCGTGTGTCTAAATGTCTCCATTTACCGTAAGCTGCGCCGCCTCTCGCTGTGCTGCCTTTATGTCTCTGTGTCTGCCCGCTCCTCTACAAGTCATGTTTAGAAAAGTCAAGTGTGCCAAACAGCATAGTCTAGACATCAGGGTTATTTCAAACGCTTTGTTGAGCTCGCTAATTTAATGATGTGAGGAATTTGGAGGTGGGAGATATGAAAATTGTTGTTTAGCTGACATGCAAAATTTGAATGTCGTGTGCATCGCCTATAATTAAAACTATTACTAAACGACCTCATCAAGAGACATCTAGTGTAATCTTCCAAACAGTGGTATAAAGTGATATTTTTGGCCTGTAACCATTTTTTTCCCCACGCATTTGAGCAAAAGTTGTGTTGCAGCTCTTGAGGTCAATATAAGTCCGCTTGTGTGCTGCCTGCGTCTAATTATAAAGCGTTTTCTTGTTTTAGCATTGCCGTGACAGCGAAACTAAGCTCGGGCTTCTGAAACGTGTGGAAAACTCTTTTAAACTCATCGCAGTGAATAATTAGGATGCTCGGAATGCATAAGGTAAGTGAGGAATAACTTTAGACCACTGCAAACCGTTTAAAATGAACTAGTTCTGTGTTTCGTGTTTTTAAGATGGTAAAAATCAGGTATCTTTAATCTTACGGTCCATTCACGTTTGTGCTAGACTTGAACCTCAACAAAGGCATTTATGGTCACATTTAGCACATTTTGGATGCATTGTATAAATATCTGAATATCGTTATTGACTTAATGCAAAAGAACACAGAGAAATTCATTTTTGTCACTATCGCCCACCCAGAGTTTGACTGTATGGAATCACATATCTCAGGTTTCAGGTATGCAGCCACAATGAGTTACGATGTATTGATCCAAACTCATGAATATAGAGTATTGTGGGGAAGGGCGTCCAGGAAAAAACAATCCTTTGAAATCAATACGCAACTTCCTGCTTATAAGGAAGTCGGATATTTGCTGTGGTCAGTTTAAAAGAAAAATGTGTCAAAATGTTGTTCTAAATGGTTGAAACTGCTATTAGTTGGAAATAATCTTATAAATATTATCTCAAATTTCTCCTTCATTTTGCCAATTAGTCATGCGTTGTTCCAAATGAGTTAAATATCACAATTTTGGTTCATTCTCGATTTTCGACATTTTCAAAAACTGCATTCCCCACATTTCTTTCTCAACCCATTATAATTGAGTTTGTACAATTTCCAACCATTTTGTTCCACACACATCCTATTTAGGCCTTGTTTTCCCATTAGGCCGACTAAATCATCATTTTTGAATAGGCACAGAGAATGAAAGGGTAGTTTAGGGGATTTACATGGATACACAGCCAATAGGAGGGGCTGGACTTTACCCCCACATAGCACAGAAGGGAGAGGAGACGAGCTTTTGGAGGAAAAAAAAATACAAACCAAATTAGAGAAGTCGGTCAGGCGAGGAGAAGAGGAGGGAAAGGGGTTAGTGAAGGAAAAAAGGAGGTTATAGACAAACAGAGTAGTGACCTGAGCAGGGAGGGGCAGAGAAGACACAGTAACAACATACTGCAGCTGGGAGGAGTGCGCTAGTGATAAAGGCAAGACAATATTTGAATGAACTACACTTGGGTTGTACTTTATGAAACGGTGGCTAAACCAATTTCGGATTTTTCAGAGACTGCCTATTTGTAGAGCACTGCGGGTGGAATGCTTCCTTCCATAATCTGCATTAAATCATCTTGATAACTTAGGATATCAAATGCTGACAGTGGGTAACAGCAGCAGTTAATAGCAGGCAACTAATAAAAACAGCTTTTCTTGCAGTAACAATGCAGTAATGCTCCAGAATACATTCCTTCATTTCTTTCTGGGTTTTACGTTCTCTGCTTGTTTGTAAAAATGCAAGGACAAAATCCACCATTATAACTGTAACTGAAAATGAAACACATTTCTTCCTCTTTTTTTTTAACCCTGCTCTACTGGCGTTGTCACATCCACTCATTCGGCTCCTCATACGTGTTGAGAAAGCCTTATGTTTCTATATCAGCTCTGGTTTGTATTGTTTGGTGAAGGTGAGTCCTATTGTCTCCAGCTCCTCTCGGCACAATGGCCCAAACAACAGTGAATTACCGATGTCTAGTGGGGCTCAGGGTTATGACGTCACACACATAGACTGTATAAAGAAGTGGACTAAGTGAGTGTAACGCCACCCATAGTGTTCAGCTCCAGTCAAATGAAGCTCTTCGAGGCTAGGGCAGTTATTGGGATGAATTTAGAGCCAAATTCCATATTTGGAATTCCAACCATGAGTATCATAGCAACCAAAGAGCCAATCTGGAGGAAAGCTGTGGAAGGTAACGCACCTGTTGCTAACGATAGCAGGAGCGATCTCTGGGAAAGAAGGCAGCTGATTTTTCTCTTATTAATGTTCATATCTTGAGTTACGGACATAATAGCGAAATAAAAATACCAGGATCATGTAGAGTTGGGTCAATACAAACAGCATGAAGAAGAACCAGTCCCTTATCAGAGCTGCATCAGAACCATAGACTGTATAAAGAAGGGGACTAATGGAGTGTGACATCACCCATAGTGTTTGGCTCCAGTTAAATGAAGCTCGTCGAGGTTAGCAGTCATAGGAGCGCATTTGGAGACGAGTTCCATATCTGGAATTCCGACCACGAGTACCATAGCAACCAAAGAGCCAATCCAGAGCGAGGCTGATGAAGGTCCGCCCTTACCGCTGGTTTAGCATGGAGCGGGCACAACGGTGTCAATCAAACCTGTTGCTAATGCTAGCGAGAGTGACCTTAAGGAAAGAAGTCGCCTGATTCGTCTGTTATTAATGTTCATATCTTGATTTACGGACGCAATAGCAAAATAAAAATACAAGGATCATGTAAAGAGGGTAAATACGAACAGTTTAAGACCAAAATGACAAGCTCTTAGCAGCAGTTACGGAGAGAGGGGCGACAGTTTTCTAGTGTAAATTGAATTGGAGCCGGAGTCGATAGAGCCGGAAGCACCGCCCATGACCACTTCCTATTTGGAACGCGGCAGCTAGCAGGTTAGCTACGTCCATTTATATACACAGTCTATGGTTCCACATGATCAGAATTTTCAGTCAGCCTAATGTCATTCAAATGCATTCTGACACTATAAAAATAAATGTTTACTAGTAGTGATCGAGCAGTTTTGTTTAAGTTGTTTGGCTAATGCAGCCTGCCTCATTGAGCGTTTTGCACTATTGCCAGAAACATGTCAGATTTCCATGGTAACGGCCGTTTTTTGGCGTTCCATCCGGTTCCATCCTAAGCACTATACATTTCCATTCTAGTATGTGACCAGCTTTATAAAATCAAACTTTCTGAATTATAAAGCAGTTATTGTGACATAAGCAGCCAGATAAAAGCGGTTGAGGTCTAGGTTTAAATCTTTTGGAGTGTAGGCTGAATTGAAATGACCTAATTTTGCTTCTTGTCACGATCTTATATATTTTTCATTCATAAATTTGCAACCTGAATAATCACTATTTTCGATACCAACCAAATAATCTTGACATGCGTATTGCTTCACTTTGATAACGTAATTGAAACCAGTTGAATTGTGCATATGTGTTCCAGTGTTTCGTCCTATCTGACATGTCCTGTGCCTCAGTGTTTGCCTTGAAAGTAAAAGGTCTTCATTGCTCGACTGTGTTCAGCGTGAATCCCCTTTTGTCCAGCCGGTGCCCTTTGACCCTTCCCCTTATGTCTGCGCGCGTGTCTCTCTGGCCTTAAGCGAATGGAACAAAAGGCTTTTTCTGTGTCTCC
>KN472695.1:0-12389 GCA_000787095.1 Periophthalmodon schlosseri
AAGTCGACTGGAAGGTACCCTGACCCTGCCAACCTACATTACCGAAGCAACGGGAAGGTGCGGAGTGACAAAAACGGCTGTTATCCGGCCACAGGAAAGAAGCACACAGGGCCAGCAGAAGAGAAAGAGGTGCCAGTTGTGCCCAAGAAACAAAGATCGCAAAGCCACTGATTGCTGTTGGAAATGCAGTACCCCTGTGTGCAGTGGTCACAGCCAGAAGCAAGTAGTTTGTGACAGTTGCACACAGTGAGAGAAGATAAGATGTTTGTGTGTGTACATCTGCGTGGACAGTGTTATGGTCTCCGGACCTGTTGAATGTTCTCTGTTTGTCCTCCAGACATAGGGACACACAAACATGTTTTGACACCTGATTGACCTGATTGATTGCTTGTTACGTGCTAAAATGTGAATGAAAAGTAAAAAATGTACATGTCAAAAATGAAAGGAAAAAATGAGAGAAATGTCTTTAGTTTATTGCTAAAATATATTGATTTTAATTGGGGTCATTTTTGACCCCACTTGTGGAAGAGTGGTGTAGTGATACAAAAACTGCAATTTCTTAACATTAATGAAAAAAATAAATAAAAATGCAAATGGCCTCATGTCACAAACATGTTTTATGAGGAATACCTGGAATATGAAATGCAAATGGCTCATGTCACAAACATGTTTTATGAGGAATACCTGGAATATGAAAATATTACAACTCTTCGTTTTAAAGATTTTGAAGTATAACAACCCAGTTTATTTACAAAAACGCATTGATTTTAATTGGGGTCATTTTTGACCCCACTCGTGGAAGAGTGTAGGTATTGGTAGGTTGTGCATCCAAGGGTTAAATATTTATTAATTTTAGCGCAAATTGCCAAAAAGAGATAAAATCATACAGAAAATACACTAACAGTGAGGTTGCCAGGTCTTATTTGATAAAGCCACACAGTTGTTGATAAACCATGGATTGCAATTAACACAATTTTGATTCTGTTGGTGTTTTCAGATTGTAGAATGTAACAATGTCATGACCTCAGAAGGGGGGCAAGAGCCAGTTTTGATCATTTCTATAAGTGACTAAACCCCTAACACTCTTTATTACAAAAATCAGTATTTTAACAATATTAATTTTAGCTTCCCCCCATCTGTATTAAATATTATTGGTCATACAAAGCAAACAAAGTTTATTTTATTATACTGAGGTCCAACCTGGCCGCGGTACATGATCTTATCCTTGTTTAACCACAGAATGTAACTTTGGTGTTTCCAGTGCAAATGTGTGGTTTTGTCCTGATTCATATCAAAGGAACTATTCAAAAGCTCCACCTTTATTAACACAGAGAGACACACACTGTTTTTCATCTGGACCAAGTGACCCAGACGTAATGTTAGCTTTCAAACAGTGTCAAGATAAATGCATCATAATAGTAGCGCTCACTGCCTCGGGATATTAATCTATGTTGTGTTGTGTGTCTCTTTTGTGGCATTTTCTGACTGGCCTAATTACAGTCACAGCCTATTTCAGATTATTAGAGTAACAACTGCACAATATACTGGGTGGGGATTTCTTTGTGCATGTGTTCACTGTAGATTGATAGCTGAATATATATGGGAGTAGTTACCAAATGGATCACCAGGACTGTAAAGTAGGTCATGGGAGGTTGAATATAGTCATAATGTTTTGTAAAACTGTGCTGTCAAATTTGAAAATTACCTTTCTCTGGTCAGAACACCATTACAACTTTCTTTCGATGACTACAGACATCACAATAAATTAAATCAAATGAAAACAATTACTAAATGGCCAGCTGCATTTTAGTGCCAGCTTCCAACTCTTACCAAATCATTTGATAAAAATACTGCACCGCAACCATAGACTGTATATATAAATGGACATAGCTAACCTGCTAGCCGCCGTGTTCCAAATACGAAGTGATCATGGGTGCTCCAGTTCACTTTACATTGAAAAATTGTCACCCCTCTCTCTGTAACTGCTGCAGTGAGCCTCATCATTCTGCTCTACATGATCCTGTTTTTTTTTATTTTGCTATTGTGTCCGTAAATCAAGATATGAACATCAATAACAGACAAATCAGGCGTCTTCTTTCCCGGTAGCAGTAGCAACAGGTTTGATTGACAGCGTTGCTAAGCGCCCGCTCTGTGCTAAACCAGCGGTGCGGGCGGGAAGGGGCGTTAACCTTCATCAGCCTCGTTCTAGACTGGCTCTTTGGTTGCTATGATTCTCGCGGTTGGAATTATAAATAATGGAACTCTGCTCCAAATTCGCCCCTGTAACCATTAGCCTCGATGAGCTTCATTTGACTGGAGCCGAACGCTATGAGTGACGTCACGCTCACTTAGCCCACTTCTTTATACAGTCTATGACCCCAACATGTAGGTGCTAAAGATAACATCAGATATACAATTTAAGAATTACACAGAGTTCTATATCCCGCTATGGTGTAAATTTCATGAGCCATGTGGCTGTAGAACCCCGGCGTCATGGTCTAAACTCTGCCCAGCAAGACTCGCCCTGCTGGGAGCTATGGATGATGAATATGAAATTTGACATAAAGCTATCAATGTTGTCTCCAGATGTCTTGTCACAGATTGGGTCCAGCGGCTGCATCCATTTACACATTTTATCATTTTCCCTTATCCCCTTTAGTGTAGGTCTTGTAAAGAGAAGATAGGAGACATAAGAGGAGGCGCATGGTGACATTGGGATGAGAATGAAGCGTGGACAGATTGTGCAGTCAATGATGGCTTGGCCTTAGCAGTTAACCTTGAGTCTTTGTTATTGTTTGCGAGAAATATGGTTTAGTTATTCTCAAGTTTTATTACCAAGTACCTCCTCAAAACTGTATATCCTTTCTGGCTTATAAAAAGAACATGGTGCTACATAAATAAAAGGTTTTGTTTTTTTGTTTGCACTTTTTTGTTACAATGGAAAACATATGGATAACTGGATTAATGAGTTGACTTCTGTTTTTAATACCAAGTTAACAATTTGTTTTTCCAAAACACAAACTGAACATTTTCACACTACTTCTGTGTGCCACCAACAGTGTTTGTTGTATGTATACCACAGTTTGAGAACCTCTTGACCAGAATGCCTTGTTTCACCTAAACGTTCTTCACAGAGATTCTATCACCTTCCCTCTTCTTAAATCGCCTTTTTACTCTATTTTACAAGTCATTATGGGCTGAGCCTGAACAAAAACGACTCCCATTTGCCTGGAGACAATGTTAATAAGCAATTTATTTGGAGTCTAAATTGAGAGAAGCGCTGCTCTTTGTTTTCAGTGTTCTATTCTCTACCTTTGACATGACTGCTTTGCCTACTATCTGCAGGCAATTATTAGCAGCCATATTAAGTCTGTCTCCAGGGAATTGATTTGAACTCTATTCATGTGCTTTGTCTCAATTGTACAGATGCACACCGACCAAGGACAATGTTTCTAGGGCAAGATGGTTAAGCTTTTGTGCAACTACATGTCAAAAAATAAGAAATTAAAACTGCAAGCAGCTATA
Source organism: Periophthalmodon schlosseri (assembly GCA_000787095.1). NCBI lineage: Eukaryota > Metazoa > Chordata > Actinopteri > Gobiiformes > Gobiidae > Periophthalmodon > Periophthalmodon schlosseri. Next base: position 3,526 of record KN472695.1, read on the forward strand.
AAGGCCCCTTGCAGTATGTAACTTTCATGTTTATGGCTGGAAATGTGTGATTGAGTTGGCGGAGAAAGAATAATAATCCATAAAGATAATATAGGGTGTCTGTGCTCGGGCTCAGGTCATTTAAAATGAAATCAGATGTGACAATCTGTTTACAGTAATATGCCCCATGTTTACTCTTACAACTGATAGCAGCCATTTTGTTATGCTTCATCCACATATAGCCCAGAGAACTTTCCTTCTGTCTGTAGTAGATTAATTTTAGTCTTATTGAAAGAGAAGATGGAATGATTTGTGATGTGAAAAGTAATAATTTTCTTTTCATCTTCATCTTTTATCACAGCATTTTTCAGAGCTGTGTTTAACTTCAAGTACATGGTAGACAATTGTTTTGACACGCTTTGGGAATAGTTGTAAGATAGATGGAGAACAGGTGAATTGTTTTATTTTAGTTGAAAAGGTGCAGTGACTTATGAGAAGATGTGAAATTTATATTCTTTGCTGACAAAATATGCACCCATGAAAGGGTCCACCTAAGAAAAGATCTGGCTTTCTGAGTACTACCTGGCAACTCTAAACCTGGACTATTTTAGGTTTAAACTTGTGTTAAACCAGGTCTAACATAGGACTACTCTAATCCATCACTTACCCCACGGAGGACATGAATATGGACACAGTAGACTTTAAGCAGAAGTTAGAACTGTAGAGGAGTCCACGTACCACAGTTTGAGAAACACTGATCTAGAGCATCTGAATTCTGAGGGACAGTTTTACCTCTTTCTTTTCTGTATTTGACACTATTGATAGATCTATTCAGGCTTTTTTCATCCCATTATAAAATCTGTCACGTTTATCATCACCAGTCTCTTGGGGGAACTTCCACTGTGCCTGCTTTTACTGCGCTCTTCCATCTTACAGCTTGTCTGATATTCATTTTTATCAGGACGCAGTCTGCATGTCCTTCCTGTGTCACTGGGCAGGGTACAGAATTATAGCTTTTTAGAACGTTGTCTCTGTATGTCACATGTTAGCCCAGGAACAACTAGCTAACTATCAAAACACTCATCTCTATCACTTCTGATCTAAAACCTATATAGACAAGCTTTAGCTTAAGGTGTACTTTAAACCACCTCCATAGGCTGATTTGTCCTCTACATTTGACCTTTTAATGCTACCAGGGTAACTTTTCAGGTAGGGTAGGCCTGTCACGACAAAACATTTTGAAGCACGTTTTATTGCTACAAAGAAATAATAATTGCGATAAACAACAATATTAAAACTACAAAGTAGGATAATCCCAGTGAACCTATTTTTAAATATACAGTATCATTAAAAGGCCTGAGCTGCGGCAAATATAGCAGAATGAACTTATAATTAGCCATAGAAGTTATTTATTCAACCCTCTACAGCTCAGATCTTATCGTTTCATATAAAAAATGACTAAAATCCCCCCACTATTGCAAAGAAATTGTACACGTGATAAATATTGAGCCCCAAAATATATAGTTTTAACTTTATATATTGAACGATAAGTTGATATTGTAATTATCTTGCCTAGGTGAGGGTAACTGCAGTGCTGCACCCATAAAGTCCAATTTTGTTTTCCATATATATCTCACTTCTACTAGCTACAGCTCCAGATTAAAATCAGGAGTACAATGAAATCCACTGAAATAACGTCTCACATCACCATATGTAAATGTTATGGTAATGTCTGTATGTTTGTGATTTGCATTGTGAATCCTAATTAACAGTAAAGACCCTCTGGTTACATATATAAAAACTGCAGTGTAATAAAATGATTTGCTGGGAGGAAATGGTGAGTGAACAGGATAATATGGACAGGGCCTGTATGAGTAATGAGTATAATTATGGGCCGGGCGGTGCGCAGGTATGATGGATTCTGTTCTGCCTGCCCCGGTGAAGGACACTGCTCTCCGGCCTGTCGTACTGTGTGTCTATGGACTAGTGTCGTGCAGCTCGGCCCGGCTGCAGTTTTCTCTGGGTAATGGTATGTTAAATGTGAGAGTCCCAGGGTTAACAGTTAAAATGTGTTGTAAAACGCATCCATAGCAAAACAGCCTATCCTGGAACAATACAAATGAGGCTATTATAGACAGAGGATCCTTATAAGAAGCAGGAGTCAGACGATGTTAGAAAATGTTTGGGCTTACAGAACATAAGCATTACTTGACCTTTGCTGTGAAAATGGCAAATATAAGATGTCCTACTACGCAGTCTGATATATATAGTGCATGCTATTCCAGAAAGGATAGAACCTTTTTTTTTTCTTTTTTCTGGTGTATGAATGGTATTGCTTTTTGAATTGAAGGCAATAATGATCTCACCACAATCTATCATCTGCCTACCAACATCTTCATCTTTCCTCCCTCCCTCCGCTCTCTCTCTCTCTCTCTCTCTGTTTCTCTCTCTCACTTCTAACTTGACATATTATTTGTGCGTACTACTAAACAAATCTTATCAATTCCTGTTTTAAATTAATTCATTTTAAATATATATGTTATATGTTCCTTAATTCCAGTTCTATAATATATATTGTGTGTTGCAGGGCGAGCGTTGCTTCGGTTAAATGGTGAGAAGTTGGAAAGAATGGGAATAGTTCAGGAGACCCTCAGACAGGAAGTCCTACAACAAGTCCTACAACTGCAAGTGCGAGAAGAAGTCCGCAACCTCCAACTCCTTAGCAGAAGTGAGTGAAAATGTGTTAACATGTGTTTCAATGCTAACCAGTTAGTTTAAACCTAAAAGGACTCCCTCTGATCTGAATCCTCACTACCTAAATCTCAGCACTTGCAGCCAATCATTAATCAGTGCTAGTGCAGCCTCTGCAGCTCGGTGAGTGAATTCTGAGCTTTCACAAGAGGCATGGCTGGTCCATATACTGAGAATGAGAAAAACCTGTGTCATCTATCTGCAGGTTGAGACAGTGGCAATTCAGGTTTAGTTCTGGCTGCAGTACACTTTTTAAAACTGTCAGAGCGCAGGCTACAGTTCCTTTAAGGCATTGTCACTGCTAATGAAATCTTAACTAAAGGTCAACCTTTGCAATACTATATATACATTTGCTCTATACAAATAATCAATTAATTATTTGAGGAAAAGTTTCCTTGTGAGGACCAGACGACCTAAAGAAAAAAGCAAAACAAAAGCAAAGAGTAGAATGTAAGTCTAAATTGAGTGTGTCTGGCCCGAGCTGCCCGCTGTGACAGACGTGGGCTGGAACACTCAGGTGCACTTATTTGTGTGGGGTTGTATAGGGCTGTATTGATGTGAACTGTTGATTTGTGGCCCCTGCCTCTGAATGATGCCTTCTCTAAACACTTTTACGGTCGACCATCAATACGGCAGTGCTGTTCATCACAACTGACCTACATTCAGTCAACCACACTATTTGTTCAGGAGTCCTTCAACAGTGTACTAAAATAAAAGTGTTTGCAAAATATTACTGAAGTAGAAAATAAAATGATTTAACAAATGCAATAAAACAAGTGTTTCGTGAATAAGAATGCATTCACACTTGTACTTGTACATGTTTGATCCTGGTTTCAAGTACAAGTTCAGGGTTCGAGTGTTCATGGGAGTTTGCCCAACCAGTCCACATGTGCTTTGTGGATCTGGAGAGGGCATTTGATCATGTCCCTCATGGTGTCCTTTGGGCAGTGCACTGGGAGTTTGGGGTTCGGGGTCCTTTGCTAAGGGCTGTGTCCACATTGGCAGCAGTAAGTCAGACCTGTTCCCAGTGCATGTTGGACTCCACCAGGGCTGCCCTTTGTCACCGTTTTTGTTCATTGTTTTTATGGACAGAATTTCTAGGCGCAGCCAGGGGCCAGAGGGGGTCCAGTTCGGGGACCACAGGATCTCATCTTTGCTGTTTGCAGATGATGTTGTCCTGACGGCTTCATCAAACCAGGAACTGCAACATGCACTGGGGTGGTTTACAGATGAGTGTGAAGCGGCTGAGATGAGAATCAGCTCCTCCAAATCCAAGGTCATGATTCTCGACCAGAAAAAGGTGGCTTTCCCTCTCCAGGTGGGTGGAGAGTCCTTGCCTCAAGTGGAGGAGTTCAACTATCTCAGGGTCTTGTTCACGAGTGAGGGAAGGATGGAGCGTGGGATTGACAGGCGGATCGGTGCAGCCTTTGCACTGATGCGGTCTCTGTATTGGACTGTAGTGGTGAAGAAAGAGCTGAGTTGAAAGGCAAAACTCTCGATTTATCAGTCAGTCTACATTCCTACCCTCACCTATGGTCATGAGCTTTGGGTAATGACCAAAAAGGACAAGATCGCGGATACAAGCGGTCAAAATGACTTTCCTCCACAGATAGGGTGAGGAGCTCAGCCACACGGGAGGAGCTTGGTGTAGAGGAGCCAGCTGAGGTGGCTTGGACATCTGTTCTGTATACCTCCTGACGCCTCCCTGGAAGGAGGCCCCGGGGGACACCCAGGACACGCCGGAGGGACTATTTCTCTCAGCTGGCCTGGGAACGCCTTGGCGTCCCACCGGAGAAGCTGGAGGAAGTTGAGCCCAATTTAAATCTAATGTAGACTTTGTTTTGTCCTGTTCTAGTCATGATTTAGCCCTGGTCTACTCCAGCTACGTGTTCAGTCCCAGTTTTAATGTTAGTGTGAACGCACCACAACTACAACTTTTTACTCACCTTACTATTATTATTGCTATTACTTTGTAGTTCTGCTGGGAAATACTACTCCTGCTATTCATGGGTTTCAGCTTCCTTTTCATTGACAACATATTGAGAACTTTCAACCAGATGATAGATTCAGATGATTTAATATTTTGTTTTACATTGTTAATTGTTTTGCCAATGGTCTTAACTTTTCATCATTCTTAAACCCATGGATAACTACTACCATCTCTACTACAGCACCTTATTATTATAACTGCTACTCGTTTGCTACAAATGTAAAAGATCATCTACTTGATTGAAAAAGTTTTTTAAAAAGTTAACAATTACTCTTTAACTTTTAATAATACAATCTGGTCATCAAATCCACTTTTTCTTAATATCCTGAATTCAAAGTACTACACGGACATTTCACAAAACAGTTATCTTAAAACCATATGAATGATCGTTCTCTGAGTGATTCTCTGTGACACAAGGGCCCTGAAGATGATTGTGAGCTCGGCCGATGATGTTTTTTTTTTCCTTCATGTTTCTTGATGGACCGAGAGCTCTTCAATCACGGCTCACATTCACACAGAAAATGAAGTGGTTTTCTCTGCAGTCAGACTGATTAATACTCAGAGAAATGTGACTGATAGAAATTGTACAAACAACTTCAATTTTCATCTGTTCTCACCCACCTTTTGGACATCTGTCACAGTTCAAAGATTGTGAAAACACAGGGGTGTAGTTATAAATTGGCGAAATACATGTAGTTTAAATTTGTATATAAAAAGCACTATGACTTTGAAATATAAGTAGAAGAGTAAAGGTTTCCAGGATAATTACTACAGTTATGTAAAACTTCTGACAATAAATTCATTCCACATTTGTCACCTTCACTTTTTACTGAAAATTCTATGAATACAAATGCATAAAACCAATCTGTTTTGCCTGTTCATTTATTTATCCCTTTTGCTTGAGGTAATCAATTTACCAGATTACGGCATTAGTAATAACAATGACATTCAGCTAATCAGGTGTTTTGCGTGAGATTAACCTGGAATGAACCACAAGTTGGAACAAAATTGAGCGGTGGGGAAAAATAATTAAATTGCTGTAGGACACTTCTATTAAAAGTGCAATGCAAATGTAATTTACCAGTCGAGCAGGCGCAGACTTTAGTGCGATGAGGGCAGGTTAATTTGCTGGCCCCATCTCACAGCTGAGGTTCACAGGGTTGGAGGGGAAGTGGAGGTGACAATGAAATGTGAAGTGAAGGCCAGACCAAAGAAAGAGCTATGCACTGGACACACTTAAAATATAGTGCATGACTCCTATAGGCTAGCTGTCAAAAAAACACTGTGTAATCCTTTATAATAACTACACTTGTCTTAATAAATCACGAACAAAGACTTAATTCATAATTAATAAGTAGTTTATTAAGAATGATGACAAGTTTAAAGGTCCTATATTACGCAAATTTGACTCATGTGAGCTTTAAGCCGTGTTAGAATGTTGTTACCTCCTCAAAAACATACCTGGAGTTGTGTTTTGTTCCGTGTTTATTTTGTATGGAGTTTAAAAACACAGTGGAGCACTTCCTGTATCCTGTATCCTGTACCACATGACATCACAAGGTGGAATAGAGTGTTTTCTGTTTGAGAGAAGAACTTAGGCTGGATATGCAGGATTTGTGTGTTAAAAATGTGTGAATGAAACAAAACACAACTCTGGGTATGTTTTTGATGAGAAAACAACATTATAATATAGATCAGAAAATTGCGTAATATGGGCCCTTTAATAACTACTTACTATTATGTTAACCCTAACCCTTTAAGTAGTTATTAAGCCTGAATGATTCTTCGTTAACTATGTGTCCATCATCAAGTAAGTCTTTGTTCATGCTTTTTCAGGCTAATTAAGGTTATTATAAATGGGTACCACACACTGTAATGTCTGTCTGTAACAAGGCAAAAATATACAAAAATATATGTAATAGTGTATATTTTTGGTAACATGCAGTTAGCTTGTTTATTATAGTAGCTAATTCATTCATTCATAGATTGTTCATTTTCTCTTTACCTTACACACAACATGCATCATTGTCATGCCGTACATCTTGTCCTCCATCCAGACTTGTACTTAACACTTATTCTGTTGAGTGACTGTCCCGATACACAAAATCTAAGTGTGCTCAGTCTCCGTGTTGGCTGTTAAAGATGATTTATCTCCCAAAGATCAGACAAAAATTAAATATCGATTTCCCAGTAGCTTTTCAGAAGAGGGTGAAAATACACATCAAGGATTCTGATCTTGGCACGATTTGACATGTCAGGCTTTCTCAAATGTTCATTCAAACTTCTATGGCGGTGATCGTTAAACTGTCCCACCTGTTTATTACAGTACAAGTTATGAAATGAATAAACTATTTCATTGTTTGTGGATTGTGTTGCACTCAAATCAAATGCAAGGCTGCTATTCTCCCTGTTGCCTTATGATAGCTACTTTTCCTTGTATCATCCCTATGAGTAACTTAAAGGGCCCATATTACACTGTTTTCTGATGTCTGTGTAATCCTTTAGTCATCAACTGGACAAAAAGTTGTAGGAGTGAAGACGTTTCGCTGCTCATCCAAGCCGCTTCTTCAGTTCTGGTCAGATTACTGGTGGACGCTGCCTTATATCTGTCTGAAGGGTGGAGCTCACTACACTGAAACTGAAAACAGCTATTGTTTACAGTTTCAGCCTGAACGAGCCTCCATTCAACCTTAATGGCCCTGGCTGGTTCTATTGTACTTTCTTTCCTTTGTTCCTTTGTTTGCTTTGGGTCTGAGGATGGGGTTGTATATAGGTGACAGGTGATGTCTGAGACCCCCATTCCTGTTCAAGGAAGGATTTTCTTTCCTAACAAAAATTGCTTCTTTAACTCCCCACTATTTTCTGATCTATGTTATAATGTTGTTTCCTCATCGTACACATACCTGGAGTTGTGTTTTGTTTCATTCACACGTTTAACACACAAACCTGTCATATTTAGGGCTAGTTCTTCTCCACCTCCTCTCCACTTTGTGATGTCACGTGGTAATACAGGAAGTGCTCCACTGTGTTTTAAACTCCATACGCCTTCACTAGAATCATTTGGATTATTTCAGACCTGGAATTGCCAGTCTCTACTGAACCAAAGATAACAGGTAGTTGTTAACTTGAAAACTATCACTGCATGACATCACAACATGGAACAGAGCATTTTGAGCTTTGGACAGACAGACTAAGATGACTCAAATGTGTAAATGAAACAAAACACAGCTCCATGTTTTTGAGGAGGTAACAACATTCTAACATGGCTTAAAGCTCACAAGAGTCCATTTTGTGTAATGTAGGACCTTTAACTTAAGTCAGTCCTAAACAGAATACTGAAGACTAAAAAAGACAATATATCTTTACATCTTTCCAGCAACAAAATAAATTATGTTTTCTGGATGTTTGGCAGTGAAAAAAACAGCCAGATTTCTGATCAAGTGTGATAATAGTGACTCAGAAAGAGGTAATGGAGGATAGCGGAGAGAGAGGGAGGACTTGGCGTCTATAGGGCAGTATACTGTATTGTGCTCTGTAATGCTAATGTGTCTGGGACCGAGCCAGTAGCTCCGAGCTCCTAATAACATTTCACACTCAGCGCAGAATCACATTAGTTTTGTTTCAGACAGATTGTATAAAATTGTCTTCTTCACACAAAAAATGAAATACACTTAAAACATCTGTTAGAGACAGAATGAGACCAGACTGCACATTATCTTCATGCTTTTATTTATCTATGTATTCTGAGCTATCATTTTTGTTAAACCCAAGCTTTTCGCTTAGCCTGTCACAATAGCAAATTTTGAAATTCGATATATTGCTGAAGTAAATATAGACAATAAGTGATAATATTGGCAAGGCAAGTTTATTTGTATAGCACAATTCGTACACAAAGTAATTCAAAATGCTTTACAGAATAAAAAAGACATTAAAATCACAATACAACAAATCAAAACATAAATAATCACAAATAATCATTATAAAATGAACATTAAAAGAGTAGAGTACAAAATAAAAACCTTTCAGTCATATGCACAGCTAAACAGAACTGTTTTGAGCCTGGATTTAAGCGTTATCAAAGTAGAGGCCTGTCTCATATCTTCAGGAAGACTGTTCCAGGTTTTAGCTGCATAAAACTGAACCG
>KN472695.1:12438-28047 GCA_000787095.1 Periophthalmodon schlosseri
ACCGCTGATTCCCCATGTTTATTCCTGACTCTGGGCACCAGCAGGAGGCTGGTCCCTGAAGTCCTCAGAGTGCGAGATGGTTCATATGGCACTAACATGTTGGAGATGTACTTCGGTGCTATGGAGAGCTGCTTTAAAGTCTATTCTTTGAGCAATACTGAAACAAATTTATGCCAGCGACACATAACCCAAGAGCAGATTTAAACCCACAAAATTATTCTAAATGTACAATACTGTTAAAAAATGATGAGCTGCAATAAATAAATAGTAGAATGAAACACTTTAGTACTTAGTTTGCATCAGTATTGAGTCATAGAAGTTATTGATTCTACCTTTTACGGGCTCAAATCTCATCATATAGCCAAAGAATAATCAAAAATTTCCCAGTAGTGCAAAGAAAATATGCACACGATAAGTATTGACCCCCCCAAAAATATAGTTCCAGCTTTCATATATAGAACAATAACTCAATATAGTCATTATTGTGACAGGCCTACTTTTCACACACAGATTGCACACACATAACCTTGTCCAGTGACTTGTCAATATTGCTAAATTAAATATGTAATTATTTACACAGTGACTAAAATATACTTTAGCATGTACTTTATTTATAGCACAATATTTTAGAAACTTTATTAACCAATTAAAACTGCAATCATTTGTATATTCAATGAAATGAGGTCAGTGTAGTAGAGTGGTAGCAGTCACAGTTGTTTCCCTGGATTCCAAAAGTTATCATTAAACTTATAGAGTGCCCTTTTACTCAAGGGACTATAGCAAAAGCCCAAGGAGAGAATAAAGCATATTCTGTGTGTATCATAAGGAATAATTTTGACTATATTGTAGCGTTCTGGTGTAAGGAAACATGCTGAATTTCTTCTGGTTATTTTGTGAACACAAGGGCTACTGTTTGGCCATAACCCACGACAAAACAAGAGCAAAACAACAGCAGACTCAACTCACTAGAGCCAGTCTCCAAAACAGACCAGTAACTGATGAATAGAACCTTCACATCAACTTACTGGCATAGCAACCAAGTGTCACATACAAAAGCAGTTGCACTAACAGCAGCACACAAACAGATACAAGAACAACAAAAGGTGTCAGCTCTGAACTAAACACAAAATATGAGATCATTACAATATATCACTTTTGTAGATCATCTAAAAAAAAACATTTGGTTGTCATTGCTTATCAAACCTCTTAATGTTCGCTAATATATGCATGAAATACAGGCAGACTTATGTCAGGCCTGCATCTTCATGTCATTATCTCGATCTCTATTTGAAAGAACAGATGCGACCAGGTGGTTTCCCTGACAGCCAGTCACCAAGCACACCACTACCAGGCTGTTGGCATTTTAGCTTTAAACCCACATCTCCCCATAGAAAAAGCACCAGCTGTCTCTAAACTCGACAGATTTAAAATGACACAGGACAACCTGCATGAAGGTGGGGCACGTGAGCAGAGGGCCGATTGATATGAGGCTTGTACATTATGACAGTAGTGATTCTCTCTAGTGTTTTCCCCTATGGAGCGGTGCAGACGAGAATGAGAATGAGGCAACCTGTTTTTATTCTCTGTGTCATGCTTGCTATGTAGTTCGTATTATAACTTGGTGCATTTGACTGCTTAAGAGGCAGCCTCATGGTAACACTCTGGGTCTAAACCAAGATGTCCACACCCCAACAGAAATGATCATCTTTTTGTTAATGTTTTAAGTCATGTACCGTGGCGCCTAGTTACTTCTAATTACCACTGAGAGCAGATGGGAGCATACAAACACATCTTTTGATGAAATATTGATGTGTTCTGAAGGAAGAAAGGAGTGACTTTATAAAGATATAGCAGCATCCACAGGCAGAAGTGTACACCCCCCACCGGGCCCTCATTCTCAGAGCTGTCCAGATGTTTCTGCTTCAGTCTCAAGTCACTGTAGGCTTGAGGCTAAAGAAGACAACATCCTTTCAATCAACACAGTCTGCAATATGCTTACTACGCTGCAAAACTATATCTCATAAAACAAACAAAAACAGAGGTAGTAAGACTTCAGTACTCTCATTTTGAATTCATCTTATCTCATGGGATACATTTACTCATTTAAAACATGAGATGCAAACACTATTTTTACATTGTCAGGGGCATAACAATATGTTTTATATATTGATATATTAACTGTCTCCCACACTCACATTAATTCTTTTTCTGTTTTTCTGCAGCCTCTTTTGGAAACTTCTCATAGCTGTGCTTAGCAGTCCCGTCCTCATCCACATCACAACATCTCTATGGGAGCCCGAAGACACTCAGGAGAGCAGGACACTGGACCAGGGTTGGGACTACACCCCAACCAGTCCAGAGGATTCTCATTCACCTCAAACTGTTTTCAGACTCAGAGGCTGTAATAGGTCAACAACTATAACCAAGTCCTTTGTTAACTTTTGTTTGTTTTTGTCTGGTTGTCTTGAATACAAATATCTATAGTAAATACATCTCCAGTGCAGTCACATTTACACAGTATAATTTCTCAGATGTGGAAGAAGTCAACAATTAAACTACTTTTAGCAATGAATTTCAAATATCGACTGGTACTTCCTAGTTATTTACAGTGCTAATTAGGGGGTAATTCCTGAACCAATAACTCCTACTTAGGAAGTAGCCTATAGATCAGTAATATTAAGTGTTTTTGTAAATTGAAAACTCTCATCAAACTGGATGCAGTAGACTTTGAATGGTTCTATCGGACTAATTAAAAACCAATAACCCAATATACACTGTAAATCTGTAAAGACTGTAACTGTAGCTTTTAGGGAGATATTCAAAATGAATGACTATACTTGATGTAGCAATAGTTCTTATGTAAAAGGCTAAACTTGGTATTTTATACTCAATTCTATGGTAGAATGGGTTAGTGACATAAGTAAATGGAAGCACAGTGCTATGTTCAATCAGATTTGTCAATTAATGCATGTCATATTTATAACAAAACATGCTGCTTTAATATTTTTTCTATTTTTTAATCTTTAGCCTAAATTGGACTTTCAGGGGGCACCCATGACCCAAGACACAGCATACCTGTAGAAGTAGAAACACACCATAATAAACCATGTAATGGTCACATTTCATCCTGTATTTGGCTGAAGATTTGTAGAGGTTGATAGCCTCACAATACATTGCTTATGGCACATTTGTATTTGGGAAGGGTATACTTTTATTCAAACGAACCCAGCCTCTGCTGTATTTTTCCGTCTTTCTGTCCCCTGTGACACACTGTGATTTCAAATGCGTGGATCCACAAAGCATGACAGCTCCAGAGACAGAATCTGGCACAGACAGGATGTTTGATGTAACTGTAGGCAGCAGACAGCTCAGCGAGGGCCATTAGGACACAAAAATATAAATAAGCAGCAAAACTTCCCTTTTGTCATGATTCCGTTGAAGTACTGTGAGTTTTACCTGGGAGAAAAGTCACTGTACTGTCTTGGATTACTTGATGTTTTTGTATATTTGACAAAAGTATCTGGTTGTCAGATGAGTGTTGCACTGTTTAAAATAATGGACAATGTGAATTAAAATTTTCTTTGTAAATATTAAAATGTATGAAACTGAAATGTATGAACCATGCTGCTTGTCACAGACACATAGTGACCAACATTAACATCTCACATGTTTTAATATGAGAACATTGGCCTCTGTGACATGGCCCTAGATAAAGGAATGTGATGCATGGCTGTTACTAGTGTGTGTTAGGCGATGGGAAGAAGCCATTTTACTTTTTAAAACGGTTGTGGTCAGGGTGGTATCACACATATGCAACACCTTAAACCACTACGCCACCAGCCAGCACAGAAACAAGCTAATAATAAGTCAAAACAGTATGTAGCAACATGTCCTGTAATCTGCTCAAATAAATCAGGTTTTAGTTTTTTTCTATTGTTCATATCCTTAAATCCAGTTATTCATTTCAATAATACAAACACAGATCTTCCACTTAATCTACACAGTCCACTATTTTATTAACATGTTTTGTAGACACTTGTTAGACACTAACAACAAAAAGTTAAAACATAAAACATGTTGAAAAAGTCCTACTCATGAAAATCTCTAAAGCAGTTCTTTCTCTTGTTGAGGCACAAGAGGACGTTGCACTTTACACATTTACTGACAGTTAGGCCCTTGCAGTTGGGCCGTTTACAGCGCTGTCGTACACTTTCCATCACAGGCCAGTGTCCCACAGAGTCGGAGCGCACCTCCTGTGTCGGGATAGCCTTAGTGGCACCTCGCTGTTTCTTCTTTTCAAACTCTTTCTCTATGTCAGAATAAAGTTGACCACTTCTCTTCCTAGACAGATCCTTCCCTTGCAGGCACAGTGCCTGTGCTATTGACGTTCTAAAATCAAGGAAGTCTTTCTGCATCTTTTTTAGAACATTAAGAAAATCACAGTCACGTTGATATAGGAGCCAGCTGTTCACAATGACCATATTAATGAAATAAAAAAAGAACTTATGATAGAACTTTTTGGACTTCATCTGAATGGGAAAGTTGGAAATAAGTGCTTCAAGAGTATTAACACCACCTTTAAACTGGTTATAGATGCTGATTATGCTTGGGCATTTAACTGAGATAGTCTTTTTTAACTTCCTGTCCCATATTTCCACTTGACAAACTGGCTGGGCACTGGCAAATGTGCTGGCAACTATCAGCCCTCTGTAGTTAAACCATTTGACAGCTCTGATTTCTACACTTTCAATAACAACCTTTTTCTCCTCAAAAGACCCTCGTCCTTTCTTCTTCATGACACCATCCTTGCTGAAACTGCTGCCAGGCAGCCGATTTTGCTTCATTGCCCCAAGGGCTGGTATCCCCTTATTTGCAAGTACAACAAGTAAATCCAAAGAAGAAAAGTGGGAGTCGAAAAACAGTAAGTGGTTGGCAGAACTAGGAATGACTTGTGCAAACTTAAGCACAACATTTCCTCCCGCTCCCCTGTCCGGTTCCCCAGGGAGAGGCTCAGAGCAGCCTGTAAATATGTCAAAAGAATGCACCAGGCCATTTGTGTCACAAAGCACGAAGATTTTGTATCCCCATTTGTATGGTTTATTGGAAAAGTATTGCTTTAGATTAGTTTTTCCTTTGAAAGGCACTATAAGCTCATGAATAGACATTTGGTTTTGTGGGAGAACATGAAATTTTGTGAGGAGTGAATTAATAAATGGCCGTATTTTATAAAGCTTATCATTGTTGCATGCCAGGTTGCTGTTGTCATTAAAATGAATAAATTCCTTGATTTCTTCCCATCTGCCTCTGGACATTATATCAGCCACCTGTGCCACACGGCATTCAGCGGACCAGTACAGCCGGGACCGTGGTAACTGTATGACGCTCATGTACAAAACTGTCCCCAGAAACTGCTCCAATTCATTTTGATCCAGATTAAGAGCACGGTGTTTTTGCTGAAAATAAAAAAGATTACTCTGTTGCACAATAAGCTCCAAAAGATCAGTATGAAAAAAGTATCTGAAGTATTGAATGGGTTGCCTGATTTCTTCAGCATGAGACAGAGCCCCTCCCCAAACTGGGAAGTCTTTAGTAGAGTTCTGTTGGGGCACGGTTTCCCACTGAATCTCTCTTGTCCCAGAAGTGGCACTGGGGCTTGTAGGGGCAGCACAGTCTTCATCAGTGCTTTCATCTTCACACAAAAGATTAAGTCCAAAGTCTCCGTCACTGTCCTCACTGTCACTGAGGCCACTGTCGTCACTCTCCAGAGGTGGGATCCAGGCTGATCCATCGCAGGCTGACGGTCTGTTCATTTATAGTACCTAAGTAAAACACATGGCATAATTAAAATATAAATAACTTACATACAAAGAGCATGTTTTATAGCAAAATAAGAAACTAACCATTACACGGCATTGCGTTTGATCTGTGCATTTTCCAATTTCAATAAATGGCTCAGTAATTAGCATTCCAGAGATATGAACTTGTGCGTTTTGCTGTATGCATGAAATAATGACTTACTGATGAACCAATCAGCTGGCCTGCACGGTCACGTGCATAATCGTCTTCCACAATGGCGGCGACTTTGGCTTTAGTGGCCACTTCTGTGGAATGTAAACAGCGCACTTTTAAAGTGGAAAGCCAGGAAACAAAGCGAATAAATCATTATCGTTGAATTATAGTACACATGGCTACACAAAATGTACAGGAATAGAAATAAAAGAAGAAACAGAAGTGTAGTGAACATAAACATATTTTGAGATTCTCGTGAAGGAGGGTGTATAACAGCAAACCGAAGAGTCAGAACCTTCTTCATGGGTCTTTCTTTATCTCTAGTCCCTACAGTTTTATCCAAGTAGAGCAGAACCTACCTCTAATGTCGATAATTGTCCAAAGTTAGACGCCAAAAACCCTTGTAGTGGTCCGCGGAGCTAGCATTACGGCTTGCTCACCACACTACACGACCGCTAGATGGCGTGAAAGACCTTGCAGTATCACTGGTTTGCAACAAACTGCAACAGTAGTAAGTTGTACCGATCAATGAGGTATCCCTGCCGATTTGGGGCCTTGCAGGAGCCTGTTATTCATTTTAAAGGCGCGCTGCGCAACTTTTCTGATGGAAGGTCCACCACTGACTTGTCTACGTGGTGATTTTATTGCTTTGCCTGAAATGCACTGTATGGCATCTAACTTATCTTTCTTGCAGGGTTGTCTCTCCACAGATGGGGCATGTAACTTGACCTACTTGTCTCCATGGAACTATATAATTTTAATGTCATACTGTGGAACATTCCAGGCAAAGCAATAAAATCTCCATGGAGACAAGCAGGTGGCAGACCCTCCAACAGAAAAAATAAATAAAAATTACATAATGCACCTTTAATTACACACATATTGTTTATGCTTTGTCTTCCACTTAAGTTATGGTTGTCCTGGGTTTTGGCTGTTTCTTTAAACAGCGTGAAAGGTTTTAAGAACCACTTGACAATGGCAATGGCTACTTTGGATTCATCACACATTTGCGGTTAAGTGACACACTTTATTTTACATGTGATACGGTAAATGTTGAATAGCACTAACAGAGTAACTGGGGTGTTGTGGGTTAGGCATTGGCCTACCAACTAGACCCAGCTTTAACCCACTTCACCGAGACTATTTCAAGATACCGTGCAGTAACTGATCGTGGTGGTAGCCTACTTGTACGCTACTAGAAAACGAGTCAGGTCATGAATGTGCTAGGTGCATATGATATTTATAAGTTTATAAATTGCTCAACATTTTAGGATATTGCAATATTAATAAGTAGGCTATGCAAACCAAAGCAAAAATAAGCATACACTTCCCTCTAGTGGTAAATTTGACACACTGTCGGGGCCCTCGCTGTTGGTGCTCTTAACACCAGATGACATCATGGATTTGCATGGTTGCACGAATAGAAAATTTTAGGTCATGACTGGCACCAATCAAAGGCGGTTCGGTCCTTTTTATCTGAATGGATGGAGGTGGAAATCATTTCTTTTGTTTCAAGGGACAGTAAATGACCCGATGAGATAAAAGTAGGCAATATTGTCAAATCAATAGCCTACATGTGCCAAAAGATAATTAACACTGGTAATGATAGTAAATATCACACACTGTATAATTTATTCACTTATCACAGCGGCTAAAATGTAATGTGCGCTATTGCTTGTAACTTGTAATTTTGACCTTGAATTAAAGGACTATTTAGCATGATGACAAACTAACTATTCTAATTAAGGTCCGTCAGCAACTATCCAAAAGCCTTTACGCACCTGACTTTACGCACCACCAAAATGTTTAACACTACTGTTTTCGAGATTTGGCGATACTGATTTAGCCAGGAATACACGGGGGACTCGTCTATCAGCGGCAGCAGCAAAATACTTTAAGTGTGTTGATTTAGGGAATTGAACTCTGACCAATTTCGTCAGGGGCGAGGGAGAGTCGTAACGTCGTCGTGCGTAGCAGCTTCAATACCGGTAGACTATGTAGCGGATTTATTAAAGAAAATCATAGTCCGTAATACGCTCTATAAAGATATTAATAACGCGAGAGTTTGCAAGTTGCCTCAAGACTGTAGTTGGAACTGTCAAAGGTGGAGTGGATACGCGCATGAGCCTACTGTACCACTGTACGCGGCCGCTGGGAAATATCCGTTGAAAAAACGCAATAATCCCGAGGTAAGGAGCAGAGAACGTGTCGCCTCCGATCGTGAATTAATGGGTTTATCTTATTTTCCATCGCTTTCTTTTCTTTTACTCTAACCAACCGTGCTGTCGTCGTCGAAAATACTGCTCTAAACATATTTTTGTGCCTCCCTTCAGCTCCAGCCAGCGTACGGATTTTTTTCTACTCCTCCTTCGTAATAAAGTCGCCATTTTGCTTCACTGCCTATATAAACCATTTCGTATTCTATTATCCTTTCCTGAAGGAGCTTGGACGTGTCTGTGTTTCGCGTTATTTTTGACATTTGTGGAGTGCAAACGAGAAGACAGAGGTTGGAAAAGTGCCTCGTGGTTTACATATTAATGCAGGAAAGGAGGGGGCGAGCCCATTAGCAACTGGGATTATGGTCAAAGTATCCATGGCTGTTTTTAATGGGTACACTACATTGTGATTAGTCTCGGCTCTCTTGTCTTCCGCCTCGTTGTCGTCGGTAGAGTGGGGTTCAGGACGAGTTTCCTCTCTGCCTTTAGCCCTAAAGCCGCTGTGACCGCTCCTTGACGCACAGCAGGTGCCAGTGCCATGTAACATAACATTGGTGGAATAAACGCCCACTTAGGTGCCGTCTCGTGACCCTTTGCACCATCACGTGGGTGACCCGAGGGCACCCAGACCATCGCACTGAGCCTCTGCCCGGGTAGGTGTGGCCGAGTGAGACAAACAAACTAGTGAACTATTTTCTGATGGACAGTAAACAATTTCCATGACTTAGTTGCTAAACTAGGGATTAGCCTTACCTAGACTGGCAGTCAGTTGGTGATGTTATCTCTTGGTCTAGTTTAGTTGTTGAAGAGGTGGAAGGAGACACCAGGCAAATGGAAACAGAACAGTGCCAAAGGATTTGCACTTTAAAGTTTTGTGTTATAATCATGTAAAGCCTTGTGCATAAACTGTTGGATCTTACTTGTTTGCAGTCCCGTGTCTTTGTTTGAATATTATTATAACCCTATTTGCATAAAGCTTGACTTTGGAGCCTAGTCAAAAATCATTGAAATCATCTGTGTTAAAATGAACATATGATATGACTAATCTATCACTGACAAACGAGCCAGTCTCCAGAGAATAGCGTGGTGTGTAAATTGATAGTGTGACTCCCCGCTGTGTGGCCCTCTGTGTGGTTTAATTCATTACTGATGAATAGTCTATGTCGTTGACTTGCAAATAACATCACTTAACATTATTAGTAGTTTTCATCTTTCATGTCCGGGCAGCTGGTTCATGCAGATGTTCACAACTGAGACTGTAGCATCAAATGAAACCAGCTTGTTGTTTTTTCTCATGTAGTGGTACCCTACTTGGGTAAACTTGGCTTTATTAAAAATTGAGACTGTGACACCACCTGCATTTCATTCACCTTGTGTGTAATGGGCAGAGCATGGAGTTGGTGTGTAGTCTGTGAGCGTATTGATTTTCAACTGAAACATAGAAGGTCGCAGCCTCATTACCACTGCAGATGATTTGTGTCACTGTGCTAATCTAGTCTTCAGACCAATACACCTAATGGCCAACATCTACAAACTACACTGTAAGAAACATGAAATCTATTTCTAATGTTGACTTTACTAATAGAGGCTCAAGAGGCAGTGAACAAAGATTAATGAGTTGACTCCCCAACTACAAATCTACTACTGAATCTCGTGGGGCTGTAGTTGATTAAAGAAGTTATCGGTTGACTTAAGGCATGATGTGTATCAGTAAGTTGACTAAATAGAGTCTGGCTTTGCGTCAGCAAAAGCTCTAAAACTATTGAGTATCATTTGACCGCATATCAGACCCAAATGACACAAATAACAACTATGCTTTGAGAATATTTATCTGTCAACAGGGAGAAATTACTCCTAAAACTCCAGCTAATACAACACGCCTTCTTCTTTTTAGTATTCTGCACATAGATTCATAAATAGTTGATCATTAAGTTTGGTTGACTAAGATACCGACAATAGAATATTCAACCAAATGACTATAAGCCCACACCCTCGGAATCTCGTAACACATTTTTTTCTATATCTGCTCTTCTTTTGCAGCCATGGAAATCCCTGGTGGCCCGAGGTTTGGGAAGCTGTCCTCTACGGGGCTGCCAAGAGCTCGGCCTTTTAAGCCTGGACCGCAGCAGGACACAGTGAGAGCTTCGCCAGCCCCAGAAACCAACAACAAACACAGTGAGTGACATGTGTCTGGATGGCAACATACCAACACGCCGCTTCACATAAGCACTTCAGTATGTCTGTATAGTGTTCAACTTGGTCCAGTAATCATGAAAACATACACATCCTAACAGTTAAAGTTTTATAGTTTGTTATGTATTATCATTGATGATGCTCACAGAGATACAGTGCCATGCACTTGCCTTATCATTTGAAGTTATTGAAGTATATTTTATAGTCTTTTGTATCTAATCAAACCCATAAAATACACATGAAATCATTTTACAGCGTATTAACCAAATGTAGCCAAGAGTTGTAATAGGACTATGGAGTTAAGCTTACGTTTAGAAAAAGTTCTTCATTAAGAGTTGGTTAATGGGCACAGTTGGATATTTCCCAGAAAAATAAGTAGCTCAGTTCTTACAATAAACACTAAATAAAGTCAAGTGTTTCCTCCATTAAAGGCCAGGCCCTATAGATTTGCATGTTTGAGTTTGTTTGTGTGGATAGTTACTAAACAAAACAGTCAGTATTATAGGACGTGGGCATTCATTTTTCTGCTTCAAAATTAAAATGTTTGATTTCTGCGAACAAACCATCCGAAATGAACAGATGTGATTGTTACTTAATCATTTACTTTTTACGTGTTGTTAAGTGAGAGCCATTGAAGCTTGTTTTTTCAGACTGGTCAAGCACAGATTCTTGGTAATCGTTGGCAAATACAACAAGGACAAAAATGGTTAGAACTCTATTACTTCATACATTCATGTACTTGTAGTATAAAAGATTATCATTGAGCATTTAAAATGCATTATTGTATGTTTATTAAAAAGCAAAAAACTACACTTTCATGCAGAAGCCTTTTATTATTGCTCAACTGAAGAGGCTGTAGCTGTATCACACCAAGCCTTGATGAATAGAAATGTTTGGCTTGGGCTCAGGAACCTGTTTCGCTCGACTTGTTGGATCCTTATCAGTTACTATATCTACAAAAAGGGAGTATTTCCTTTCACCGGCTCCAACTGTCACCCGTCTCATAATCCTTTGCCCTATCTGTGTGATTCCTTCTTTGTGTAGGAAGTTCTGTTCATTATGTCTGCACTAAAGACAGCTTCCAGCACCATTTGATTGCTCACGATAAGGATCTACATTCCTCTACATTATAGCAGCAAAATTCTCCCATTTGGCTGGAAACTGGCTCTCATCTGGCGCACTACCAGGGGTTTTCCTGCTTTAGTGGAGGCTTAGCTAGTCTGTCTGCCAGGAGGACTGGGATGTGTCTTTGTCAAAATTGTCATTACCAACCACTATTAACTTCAACCGTCTTCTGTAAATCGTTTTATTTCTATACCATTAGATATTATGGCTACTGGAAGTCACAAACCACTGTGCTCTTTCAGCTAGTCCCATGCCCAAATAATTTGTGTAAGCATCGTTACAAAGCTCCTGTTGCTCATGTTGCCAAATCAATAAGCCACTGATTGTACACTGGTAGGCAGCAGATGGTCTGCCTGCAGTCACTTTCATAAAAATAAGGCCAACTTACAAACTCACATCTCTTTAAGAGAGAGAAAAAAAATTGCCTGGGATGTGCCAGGAATGACATTCATTGCATTCATTCATTACAAATATCAAGTTAATAAGAAAATTGGTGGAAGCTTTGGAAAAATCAAAAAGGAAATACTAACCCTTAATTTTAAATTCCTCAATCATATACTTGTTATACGCTGAAACAAAGCATCCAGTTTGGTAGTCTGTAGTCTGTCTTTGCATGATTTTCACTGCACTGTGTAACACTTTTAACAAGTCATCTCATTATAATATAAGTCATGTGGTTATCTTTCCTCATCTTCTGAGGTGAAGAATGTATGACCTGGAATAAGTGATGCAATAGAGAAAATCCACTCTGACCGTGTGGTGTTAGCGAGTTCTTGAAATTCCTCTCTTTTATTGGCGGAAACTGAGACGCTGACTACAAATGAGCTCTGTGGTTTATCCTTGAGTGTAATTGGTGTGGGTTGTCAACTTGCCACACCAGAGAAACAGGAGAGGATTTGGTGTCACTGCTCATTCTCATTCTCTTGTTAAATTCTTACCAACCTAAACGGTTAACTATAACCGACATTTAAGATGTTACTTTTTAACCAAATTTTAGGAATTTGCTAAATATCAAGTTGCAAGTTAAAAAGTGTATTTATTTACAGTAATGGACAACATTTGTTAAAGGAGACCTATTATACAGAATCAACTTTTAAGAGCTTTTAACCATGTTATAATTGTTTTTCCTTCTCATTTACCGACTCAAACTTGTATTTAGACTGATTCATGCTTCACGTGTTTGAGTATTCTCTTTTCTCCTTCATTCAAGGCGTCATTGCTCCAATCTACTCCACCACTGACACATGCCCACTGCCCACTGCCCACTGCTCTTTACTAACGGAATTCTCCAACTCTGTTTTCTTAATCTGTGATACACGTTGGATTCGGCAGCATTGCGTAGTCATTTTGGCACAAAGCTGCTCACTAGTATCATGGGCAGCTATCCAGAGGAGGGTTGACAGTATCGTCCGATAGAGCGGCGCTTTGTTGCAATGACGTTTTCGATCATACCGTAAAGGGGGAGGTCTGAATCGGCTCCCATTGAGCTTCACAATTTTCCAACCCGGAAGTCAGTTGACTTGTTTCTTTCATTTAGTCGTTTTAAATCAATATTGCGATTTAAATGTCCAAACTATAACAATGGCCATAATGATTTAGAGAGTAAGTAAGTAGTAAACATAAGTATGTAATGCATTCGACATAGTCACTGTTTTGATAATCAAATGAGTGCCTTTCCTAAATTCTTGGCACAGGAAGTACAAACAAATACTGCTGTAAATATGTATTTGCCCCTTTTATATAAACTATCTCCTGCAGTATATCATATATCACATTTATCGACATATTGTGATTTTATCATATTGTGAGCCAAGTATTATGTATCATATCAAAATGTGAGGGCCCATAATCCCCTAATTTTTACAATGAATTTAGTCACTAACCATTATCCATCAAGACATTATGTAAATCACACTACACATTAGACAGTTATTAAGCAGAGATAGCGTGTAGTTAGCAGTGATTGTTTATTGGCCCTCTGTCAGCTCACCTGTTGTGATGCTCATCATCGACAGGAGTGTATTGGCCACATATGTGCCCAGTCATGTGAGGCTGTTGTGATTGGACATCAGCACTAACACACTTTTGGATGTGAGCCAAATGGGCATAAGGCAATAGATTAGGTTTCCAATAATATGAGGCCAGCAGCTGATGCGGAAGGCAGTATAATCGATTCAGGTTGGAGGAGGAAGTGAGGAACTGAGTCACTATATTATGTAGCAGAGTTTCCAGCCTAAACTGTGCATTTAATTCATGTGTTTTAGTCGAGTCCAAATCCAGTCAACCACAGGGGTTTGAGGAAAACAAGAAAACCGACAGCGAGGTTACTGCGGGGTTACTCAATCTTGGTTTTGTTTAGAAATGTAGTTTACTAAATTGAATTAGGTTGCACAGAGCGAGCTTCGGGTGGTTAAACATGTTCTGAAGTAAATCAACATTATTTGATTTAATTTCAAAGTTTTTGAAAATTTCACACTGTCTTTCCTTAAAGACTGTTCATTTGTTTATGACCTTTCTGGTGGTTTGAGCAGTTGTAGGCTTACTGTGTGATGTGTGTAAACTGTTGGTCTTTGCTACTGCCAGGGCAGATTATTGTGTGTATCGTGTGTTCTAAACTTCTCCCTGCTTTACAAAATTACTATTTACAATCACAGTGTTATCTATATGAGTACTTCACACATTTTACATAATTTTGCATATCAGTTGGTTTTACTGTTACATGGTGCATGTAGGGAGATAGCATGGGATTATCAAAACTATCCACTTTTGCTTGCAACTTTTAATACAGTTATATTTAATATGCTGTAAGTCTATAATAAGATTTTAAGACATTGTGATATTTTTAAAACATTGAGCACATTTTTGTTTAGTTTATTTATGCTATAAAATTGCTTTTACATAAAAACAGTACAGCACAGAATAGCTGTGAATGGAAATTGCTTCTATTTCCCTGACAACTGGTTTGCCAGGACTGATCATAGAGTTGTACAGAAAAGAGAGAGAGAAGAGTTAGAGCGAGAGTTGCTGAGCGAGCCGGGCTTTCTTTCACTTCGTCTGTGTCTGGGAGGAAGACTGTTGTGTGGCGGCTTTAGTCTGAAACCCGGCCTGACTCAAAGCGAAATATGGGGACGTCTTCCAAAAGAGGTGTGTACTACATGTGTTGGTCTGTGGAGTTTGTTAGCTTGTGTGCGAGAGAGGAGGGAGTGGATCAGGCATAATGTGGAAAATATAAAGTCGTGGTGGTGCTAGGAGGAGTGGGGTTGTATAGAAAAATGCTGACACGCTGTTTGCAAAAAGAGAAAGTTGAAAGTCAAGAAGCATCATGTTTGAAACTTCCTCTTATGTCTTCATTACTACAGTACAATGTGTTAGTGTTTTCTGATGTGTGACAAATGTTTTTAAAGAGCTGCAAGTTGCTTTTGTTTTAAAATTGTCAAAAAAAAGGAAAATGAGGGATTTCTGTAGGGCTGTGCAATTAATCAAATTTGAAATGAGGTCGAGATTCAGTCATCTCTAAAAGTCTAAAGGATCAGCTTGGGTCTTTTTAATCGAGAGTCCACAGCCAACCCTCTGTCTGTAAAAGCATGTGTCTTGGAGCTGGGTTCAAACTTTGGAGCATGAAATTTGAGTAATTTGCGTAACAAAGCGATTTTTAAGTGTCTGTTGTTCAGGAAATGAATATTGAAGGTCATTTTTATTTGTTCATAGTATGAGACAAAATACAATTGAATCAAAATGATGATTTATTAATAAGATAAGATTTTTTATTTTTTTTATTTTTTTGTCATATTGGCCAAACCTAAATTTCTGTCTCTATCCAAGTCACTGTTTAAATCCAGAAGTGTTTTCTAATTTCTAGTAAAACTTTTGTGGTTCAATATAAAGAGAGTTTACCCTTGAATCTGATAATCTTGGAAGCTTAAGGCCAGCTCTGGACAGGTTCGTACCTTTGTCAGATAGCCATATGGTTTGCACTGCAGAGGTCTCGTGTGCTTCTGCTTGTTGTTTTTGTGTATTTTTGTATTGCCTTTCTTCTACCTTCTTCTCTAATTGTAATTTCCCATTC
>JACM01068081.1:0-32466 GCA_000787095.1 Periophthalmodon schlosseri
AGACTTGTACACAAGCAGAGCTGCTGTTCCATCATATGAACATGTCAGATTTTTGATATCCACTGATCAGTGGGGGGTGGTTCAGGTTTAGGCCTAGCTCTTTAAGTGCTGTTATAGTTCAAACTTAAAACGTTTGACTGTGACACATACAAACAATACATTTGATAACTGTATAGGAAGTCAATGAAACCTATTCCATATCTCTCCCCCTGTTCCCGCTGCACAAGGAAATACATAGTCCATACAGTACAGGCTCTATTATCAAATGTGAGAGCAGAGGAGTACGATAGCGTAATGTAATCCGCTGTGGAAGTGCTGTCCTATCAGGCCGCCCCACTCAATCTCCTCCAGTGTCGGCGAGTAGATGAATGTCTGGCTTGATTTTAATCTCACACACACGATGTCGGTCTGAGTCCCATTCATATGTGATGTTTACACAGACGCGGCGGCCAGCAATAACACACGAGTCAATGGCGTGATAGTATTGTGCCCACAGAGATTATACTACGGCGTATTTGGGAGAGTGCTGCTACAGGCTGAGCTGTGTTTAGCTGTGAGCAGGTGCCGACTCCACTGTGTCTACCTGCTGTATTTCAAACTGGGGATGGAATAATATGGACGTGTTGGATGGTAGACGGGGACTGGTGAGGGAGACACCGTGATTCTCAAAATGCGGTGAATGGGACTCTAGGGAAAATATTGATCTATTGAACTATCGATTGGTTTATTCTGGGATTGGGGCGACAGTAGCTCAGTTGGTAGAGTGTTGGCAGTTTGACATAAACATCATTTGCAGAGTGGTCACATCCACTGACCCACAGATTGGCAGTGCGATTCCAGCTCCCACAGATCAATGCTGTCATTGTGTCCTTGGGCAAGACACTTGTGTATGAATGGGTGAGTGGTTCCTTGATGTAAAGAGCTCTGAGTGGCTTGAAGGTGAGAAAGCGCTATATAAAAATGTGACCGTTTACCATTAGTCCTGGTTCATATGGACCTGGTCATTTCTTTATTAAGACACATTCACACCTGTCATGGTTTGGTCCTAGATTTGTTTTGGTCCGGTTCTAGTCCTGCTTTAGTTCTCATCTGGTCCAGGTTTACTCCATGGTTTGTGTTACCAAAATACCTAAACTACAATCCAGGCTGGTTAAATCCTGGTGTGGACCTAAATCCTGGTTAAACCCTGTTTTTTGAGTTTAGTCTTGGTTCTAATCCAATTGGACGAGTTGCTTTAGTGATTAGCTCCTGGTTTAATCCGGATGTTTTATGCCTATTTGAAACACTGTCACAGCTAAGAGCCTGTGTAGGCCTATATTTAGCTGCTGTGGAACATAATGAAATACAAGTAGTAAAATGCTGTACAATTTACAGTGTATACTTTTTACTTTTACTTCACTACATTTGAGAGAAGTATCTGTACTTTCTGCTCCACTACATGTTTGAACTGGACTGAAAAGTAAAAAGTACTTTTCAAATGATTTGAGGGGTTATTTTTACCATGTTCGTGGTAACATCTTGACTAAAGTTTTCGAGTTAAAGCTTCAGCTTTGAGCAAAACAAAAATAAGTACACAAAATTTAGGAAAAGTTAAGAAATTGATTCGTCTTGTTACTGTGACCAAAATATGTATCATTTTTAATCAATATCTGTACATTTAACAGTGGAACAAATGAACAACACTTACAATACTTTTACTTTTTACTCTAAAAGTAAATGTTTAAACGGGTACTTAAATACTTTTACTTAAGTAGATTTTTTCAAGTCATACTTTTAACCTCTGTATCTGTACTTTTACATAAGTAAGAACATTGCGTACTTCATCCGCCTGATACTTAGTACATATAGTTTGTGAACCATTGCATAAGTTGCTGCTGTTCCTTCTCATTGTTTCTTTCAGAGCCCAGTTGAGCGGAGAAGGTCTGATCGTCTTTTAAGTGACTCGTATTTGAAGTTCTCATTGGCGCTTCAGGGATTTACATTTGTCTGATTAAAGCTGCGTTGTTCTCATACGTTTGAAAACTGCAGCAGTGGCACAAGGCTCCATGCTGATTCTATTCATTTGCACTTGAGATGGAAATATTTTAACAAGGATTACATTTGTGACTTATCTGTTGTAAAAGGGGGCACCAGTGAGGACGCAGATCGTGTTAAGTGTTTGAATGAGAAGAAAAGCACATTAGCAGAGTTCTGTAATTCACCTAAAGCATAAATAACAAGTATATAATCCCATAACTAAGACCATAACTGCAAATTCAACTGATTCTAGTGTTAATTACGCCTGTCAAAGTCCTACCCATTGACCGTGAGTGTGACGTCACCCACAGCGTTTGGCTCCAGTCACATGAAGCTCATTGAGGCTAGAGCAGTTATAGGGGCCAATTTGGAGCTGAGTTCCATATTTGGAATTCTAATCTCAAATATCATGGCGACCAAAGAGCCAATCCGGAGCGAGGCTGTTGAAGGTAACGCCCCTTCCCGCCCGCACCGCTGGTTTGGCAGGGAGCGGCCGCTTAGCAACGTTGTCAAACAGATCTTTTGCTAACACTAGTGAGAGCGACCTCGGGGAAAAAAGGCAGCTGATTTGTCTGTTATTAATGTTCGTATTTTGCTTTATGGACACAATAGCGAAATAAAAACACCAGGATCATGTAGAGCGGGTTAATACGAACATTTTAAGACCAAAATGACGAGTCTGACAGCAGCAGTTACAGAGAGAGGGGCCACAGTTTTTCAATAGAAAGTGAATTTGAGTCAATTTGCATGGGCACACATGGCTCCCTTCCTATCTGGAACACGGCGGCTAGCAGGTTAGCTGTGTCTATTTACATAAACAGTCTATGGTACTACCACTGTTTTCTCAACTATCACTACTGCTGTTACTATGACAAATATTTCTAAATGTTTTAAGAGCTTGCATGTTTTCCCTGCGTTTCTGTTCCCAGTAAGAATATAATTGAAGTATTCAACTTTAAATGTGTGACTGTACAATGGAAACAATGGCGTCGGATTCAGAAGAAAAGCCCATTACGCGTGGTGTTATTTTGCTGTACGCCTGAATAAAGTTCTGTTGTTTTGATTACAAAGTGGAGTGTAAATTGCTTAACGGAGTTAGAGTAATTATGGTGCTAACTGTTACACTAGCAGTTGATCATGTTACTTGGATTGAAAATCAGTTCCTTTTTTATGCCAAATTAACTCCTTAATAAAAGCCATTAGCGCAGCTGCTACCTGTGAGGCGTAAAACGGCTTTTGTCTTTTTCCAAGTTTTTTTTGTTTGTTTTTAAATTGGAAACACAAATACTGGCTCCCAAACATGATTTCCCCGTTTTCATCTTTGTCCTTGGATGATGGAAAAATAGTAGCTTGCTTGGGTTGTTTTCAGTGACGTGAATGGGGAAAAAGGGATTGTAAGGATTTTGGAAAGCTACTTGACTCAATCCGCCAACCATAACATCATAATAACTTTATAAGCGTTTTAGCAGCTCATCTAAATGAACATCTGGAAGTTTTCATTTGATGTTATTATGAGGTCACTATAAGATCCACACTCCATATATGGCGTACATGACCCTTTACCATAGACCCACTGCAGTTTACATCATATTTGTGCGTGTGCTGTTTGAACAGATTTGTACGTCCATGGATTTGGTGGATAGGGATTGTTCATAATCACTTAAACTGCCGCGATGTTTATGTCCGCATGAGAGCTTTTCATTTTTCTGGATGTGGGTTTAATATAAGGCAAAGAGGCGCTAAAACCCAGTCAAATCAGGCATGAAGGGGGATCTGACCTGGACACTGGGCAGTCTCTCGTACAGGTTAAACTCACTATACCGCCTGGTCCAATGGGAAAGCTTTAGTTTTAGTTTATAGAACAGTGCTTCTTTCTTTCAAGCCTTGATTAAAAATGTGTTCGAAAAATGTTAGTGTTTTTGTTTCATGTTATTTCGTTCAGTTATATGTTTTATTAAATGCGCTCCTACAAGTTATTCCAGTTTAGTTCATTTAATTGTGTAACCCCCTGACCCTAACACTAACAACCTAACCCTAACCCCTAACTCTTACCCCCTAACCCACCTTTTCTCCCTGGCATTTAATACCAGCAAACAGGATATCTTGGTGTTTTATTATTCTTTTACTATGTGATATTAGTTCATTTAATTCTAAATTGACCCTCTAACCCTCCAACCCTACTAACCTTAACCCCCTAAGCCCCTACCCCTAAACCATAACCCCTAACCTACTTCTCCCTGGCATTTCATCCTATCTAGACAGAATATCCTGATGTTTTATTATTTGTTTACTATGTAACGTGTGATCTGTATATTAGTTCATTTAATTGTGACCCTAACCCCTCAATCCTTTAACCTTAACACTGTAACCCCCTAACCCGACCCCAAACTCTATCCCTCCTCTTCTCCCTGGCATTTAATACTAGCAAACAGGCTCTCTTGGTGTTTTATTGTTCTGTTCCTATATATTGTGTTATATGTATATATTTTTTTTTTACTTTTATGTGAAGGACTTTGGTCAGCTCAAGTTGTTTTAATCAAAATAAAATTGAATTGGACAACTTTAAATACATGTGTAGATCCAATAGTATAAATAATTGAGGGCAGACGTGTCGTTTGATTTGAAAACAAAACCAAAAAAGGCTGAATGTAATTTAAACCTGCTGCTTTTAAATATTACAGCAGTTTATTAAACTGAAATCATTTTCATAACTTTGAATAAATAACCCTTACCTTTTGCCTTTTAATAATTTTCCCTCAGTTAACAGCTACAGAAGTGGCACGATGAGCACTGCTATCTTGATAAAACAATTTTTTTTTATTTTTTTTTTAAACAAGTGTATTTTTCTGATTTGCCTCGTCTCTTTGCTCTGCGACCACAAACTAGAATGTGTGAGCACAAAAGCAGCCTGTGGGGAGATTGAATGCTTTTCAATTATAATTGTAGAGTGGAAATAATTTGAATGAACGAGAAGAAAGAGAGTGGCAGTGTTTATGCAGATGCTCAATTGAATCTGATGAGTTTATCTGTGACCTGTGGCTTCTTCATCTGTACCATCAATACGAGATCTCACAATGCCGTCTGAATACGAAATCATAACCCCGAAACACGGGAACATCAGCTCGCTGCTTTCAGACCTGTTTTGTTCCTCCCAAAGATCACGTGGGGCTTTTAAACTCTTAGAATCCCACAGAGTTTTAATATCTTGTGTGATCTATTTGTGTCCTAAGCTGTTAATAGCTTGAAGGAATCAGGGGAGCACAGCGGGGGTGGTGCCTTCATAATGGATTGGGTTTTACTTTCTCTTTTCCCCAAAACAGAGGATTGGGAGTGTGTGCGAGCGTGTACATTGTCCTTGAAGCAACCCCACGTAGTATTCAGGTCTGGAAATGTTTTGAAATAAAGGCTGCGTTGGTTGACTGACTATTCCAAACAGTTATAATGGAATTACAATGGTTTACAGTACATAGCGAGGAAGCTTGTTTTTTCTTTTCTCTCAATATTTTGTGGAGTTTTTCAGTAGTGAGAGATTTTTAGTGAGTTATTTTTGTAGCCTGATAAGAGTTAAGCCGTAGACGGTCAGCTAGGTCGATATATACAGAGAAATATCACGATATAATATTGAAATTATTTTAACAATAACAATCAAGCAAGATAATCCCATGAAACCTATTTTTAATAATCAGTATCATTAAAAGGCCTGAGCTGCAACAAATAAACAGCAGGATTAACAATGAGCCATAGAAGTTATTTATCTCCCCCCTACTGCTCAAATCTCATATTACAACAAAAATAGCAACAATCTCCCCATTTTTGCAAATAAAATGTACACATGATAAATATTGAGCCTCAAAATCTATTGTTCCAGCTTTCATATACTGAACGATGAGTTGATACAGTGATTATTGTGACAGGCCTAAGGTCAACTAATTAACATATATGACTGATTAGTATAGAAAAGTGGGATTATCCTGTTTTGGGGTTGTTGAGTTCATAACATAGTCTAAAGAGTGCTCCGCCAAGGTTCTGAACTCTGGTCCCTAATGATGATGTCATTGCCTCACAGTCAATTTCTATAATGTACACAATAAAATCGTTGATAGAAATGACACGATACACCATGCTTCTTTTCTGATAACTGTCTTGAATATGTATTGGGTATTTTGGGTCACCTGTCAGTGGTCACATGACCCCACATACCATTGTAAAAGGGAGTCACCCGGTGCCCACCCGGGGGGAAAGGGGGGGGGGGTTGCACCGGTGAGCGGAGAGCTGCGTAAGTGTATTGTTCATGTCACAGTCTCGGCGCTGGCACGGCTCTGATAACAATGTGCCCTAAACCTGATCGGTGCACCGGTGAGCGGAGAGCTGCATAAGTGTATTGTTCATGTCACAGTCTCGGCGCTGGCACGGCTCTGATAACAATGTGCCCTAAACCTGACTTATGCTGTACTCTGAGTTTATAGGCGTCTTCTGCAGTTTCCTGATGAGTGTTCGGAGAGGAGGGGCCTGACTCATGGCTCTGTGTAACACCACATGGGGAAGGGCTGTAAAATATACTACGCATGCTTGGCCAATGTTTCTTCTTTTAGTGCTGACAGCTGTGTGTGTTTACGTTCTGCTACCAGGCTGCAGTTTTAACAATTTCTAGTGACATTATTCAAAAACTATAAAGATATGAGGAAGATATTTATATTTACCGTAAACCTTGGTTATAAAACTTCTTTTCCTGATAACCTCCCACTATTTACTGTGAGTAAAGTGTTTAAATCTGACATGGAACTCCCTGTACATGCCAAGATATGACATAAAAAAAACAACGTTTTCTTATCTGGTTGGGACAGTGCATATGAATGGACACACATGATACACTGCATGTATGTCAACACTCTATTGTAGACACAAGCTTATTCCTACCATTTGTCCTCACAGTCTGTATAAAGAAGTGGACTAAGTGAGTGTGACGTCACCCACAGCGTTCGGCTCCAGTCAAATGAAGCTCATCGAGGCTGGAGCAGTTAAAGAGTGAATTTGGAGCCGAGTTCCATATTTGGAATTCCGACTGTGAGTATCATAGCAACCAAAGAGCCAATCCGGAGCGAGGCTGTTTAGCAGGGAGCGGGTGCTTAGCAACGCTGTCAATCGAAATTGTTGCTAATGCTATCTTAATTTACGGACAAAATAGCAAAATAAAAACCAGAATCATGTAGAGCGGGTTAATACAAACATTTTAAGACCAAAATGACGAGTCTGACAGCAGCAGTTACAGAGAGAGGGGCCACAGTTTATCAATAGAAAGTGAACTGGAGCCAGAGTCGATGGAGCCGGAAGTGCAGCCCATGATCACTTCTTATTTGGAACGCGGCAGTTATGTCCATTTGTATATACAGTTTATGTTTGTCCCATATTCACAAACACATTCATACACGCACATGTACATGGACACTGGAGACAGTGGGTAAAGTATCCTGCCCAAGGACACAACAACAGTGTGCACTGTAACCACAGACCCACTGCCGTCCCAGTACAGCGCCTGCCTCTTCCCTGCAGTGTCCCATCCCAGCACTGACCAGGCCTAACCCTGCTTAACCTCAGAGATCAGGCTAGATCAGGTCTTTTAAAGGTGGTAACATCTAGATTGTTTGAGATGTTTGTTCATCAGAAGGTTGCCAGTTCAGTTCCCTCTGTGGACTTTGCATTTTGGAAGGAGAGCTGTGAGAGTGAGTCAGGCGTCACTCTGAGACGGGACAGAACAGGCCGCCATCAGATGTTGAAAGAGAATGAATTATACCGAGGTTCTTTCATTTTTAAACATACCTTTTGTACTTTTTGACGTCGTTGCTGCATGGATCTGCTCCTGACCAAATTACTTTTAAATAGAACTATTCTGAACAGTGATTACTGCTATTTTATTAATGGTAAACTCCACAAGGGGTAGATTGACATTATAAATATCTATATATACCATAGAATACAGAGCTTGATTACCTGTTTTCAGTGCAAACAACCCAAAGCCTCTGAGCGTATTTATACCGTCTTGATTTTCCTCTGGGAGTGAACTTTCTGTCACACGTGGTAGGAGCCGTAATGTTGTGCGATGTTGCATAAATGTTTGAGAATCACGCTGCTTGTTCTGGGTTATAGACAAAAACCCCAGCGGCCCAATTTAGCCTGTCTTATAATGGCGTCTCTAATGCTCGAGTCGACATGAAAATAAACAAGTCTGTAAAAAGCATATTAAATGCTCTGTATTATTGCTTATTCCCAAAGAAACAAATTGATCTTTTTATGACATTGAATCTATAAACCACGACAGTAGCCATTTGCAACCCGCGCATAAACAAACTAGTGAGCGGGCCTTTACGACCTCGCACCTCAGCATTATGGAGAGACACGCTGCCAGCCCCCACACAGCCAGCGAGCACGTTTTTCAAGGATTTTAAGTATAATAAACTCATTTCTTTTACTGTTTA
Source organism: Periophthalmodon schlosseri (assembly GCA_000787095.1). Taxonomy (NCBI): domain Eukaryota; kingdom Metazoa; phylum Chordata; class Actinopteri; order Gobiiformes; family Gobiidae; genus Periophthalmodon; species Periophthalmodon schlosseri. The sequence goes on from JACM01068081.1 coordinate 8,490, forward strand.
TTTTATTATTTCACAATGTATAAATCCACGAGGGGATGTCACAATATCAAATTATAATGCAGCAATATAACTGTATATGTAACTGTAGAAATGTGAGAGGAAACTTTAATTTATTTTTTATTACCATTATTTAAAACGATAAATTGTCACATTTTTATACAGCGCTTTTACACCTTCAAGGCTCAAAGCGCTTTACGCAGTTATAGGGGCTAATTTGGAGCAGAGTTCCATATTTGGAATTCCGACCGCGAGGATCATAGCAACCAAAGAGTCAATCCGGAGCAGGCTGTTGACGGTAACACCGCGTTCCTCCCGCGCCGCTGGTTTAGCAGGGAGCGGGCGGGAAGGGGTGTTACCTTCAACAGCTGAGCAACGCTGTCAATCAAACCATAATAATGCTGATTTGTCTGTTATTAATGTTCATATCTTGATTTACGGGCACAATAGCGAAATAAAAACACCAGGATCACGTAGAGCGGGTTGATACGAACATTTTAAGACCAAAATGACGAGGCTCACTGCAGCCGTTACAGAGGGAGGGGCCACAGTTTTTCAATAGAAAGTGAGTCGATGGAGCCCGAAGCCCGTGACCACTTCCTATTTGGAACGTGGACCGCTCTACCAATGATGTTTATGTTGAGAGTGGGATTCGAACCACCTGCCTTTGGATCAGTGGAGGAACTCTACCAACTGAGCTGCTCCGAACATTGCTTTAGTTGTTACGATTGTGTTGTGCAAGTGCAGTGCTCCCCAGTGTCATCCATATACTCAATGTGCTCCGTCCAATGCAAACAAAACACTCCCACCAACTGTTTTCTATAACAACGTGATCCTTTTGTACACCTGTCCACGCTCTGTCTCCTTCTCTCCAAACTCCAGCTGAACTCTTACCTCCACGTTCCATTCTTCCTAATGCATTTTCAACTCTATTTGAATCCTTACCGAGTCCGTATTCAGAATGCCGCTTTATAACTTTGCTCTCACTGTGAAAAGTTTGAGAAAAACTATTGTTGGGTGCATGTTGTGAGTGGGTACGTTGTGTTGACTCTGGCTGGATGTTTGAGTGTCGTTGCGTTGACTCTGGCTGGATGTTTGAGTGTGCGATCTGCAGGTTAAGGAGGGCTTTGTGACCCATCTGGACGATCCTCTCACGTCTCTGAGCCGCGCAGCTGTAGTGATGGTCATTGACCCTATGGACCGCTAAAGATTTACTCTGGCTCAGGGTTCACTACTTGAGCTTGTACTGTAGTTGAAACTGTGCATATGCGCTGGAAAAGAGTGGAATAAGCTAAGCAAGCACAATGTGTTTTCAATGCAGCGTTTAGCTAGCCACTAAAATACTGATAACAGTCAGTGATGGTGCTGGCTTAAGACATCCACCTGACAACATGTGCTGTCATGACACGATTAGAAAAAGTCTGTCCACATTATTTGGCCTGTGCTATCGATTAGCATAGTTAGCATAAAAAGATAATGGCTTAAAATGCTTGAAATGATCAGTTTCAAGCTGTTTCAAGTCCGCAGTAGTTATAGAAATAGTATTAGATCTGCAATGTTTTTTCCAGGGATGCACTGATCTGAAAACTGGAAAATGTGTTGGATCGAATATCGGCTTCCAAATAATGATTCAGCCGATATCTTGGTTGGCCATGTACCCTGATGTTTGAATTTTTATCTTTACAAAGTTGTTACAAACTTAACACATCTGGATCAGTTTTGCCTTTTTTGTCTTATTTTTTGTCTGTTTAAAGGAAATAAATGCAGTTTTCAGTCTCTGGTATCAGATGGTATCGGATCTCGCAGATACTTATAGCCATAGTATCGAAATCGGTATCGGAACTGAAAAAGCTGGATCGGTGCGTCTTTACTTTTTGCCTACAATCAAACAATAGTGTCAATCGACTTTAAAAACACAGGAAGCAAAACATTTTAAGGGAAACACAATCTAAATGCTTCTGAAGTGTTTTTTTTTCTGTATTTCATGTTAATTTCAGGTTAATTTCATGTTAATTTCATGTTTATTTCATGTTTGTTTGGATGTTTTAAAGCACTGGCTCTTATCAAAGGCGATGGACAGTATTATCCAACTCCATCCAACAATCAATGCTCTCTAAATCTGCTCTCGGGACCTTATCCCAGTCTAAATCATATCGGCCCCTGCCCATCTTATCCCCCAGAACAGGCAGCATGTGACCTCCCCCCAACACAGGCGCCGTGTGACCTCCCCCCGGCGCAGGAGTCATGTGACCTCCCCCCAACACGGGCATCATGTGACCTCCTACCCGCACAGAGAGCTGAAGAGGATCAGCGCTAGATCCACTCAGATTACCAGCTTTCTCTTCTCCCCCCCCCTCCCTTCTCTCTCTCTCCTCTCTCTCTCTGTTGACCCACACAGCAAGAAATATTCTCTCCATTCAGAAGTTATTTGAACAAATCATGTAAAAGTGTCTCTTAAAACATTTTCTTCCATAACTTTGTAGACAGCAAAAGCAAAGTAGGTGAAGTATTTTAAAACATTTTATACTTAAACAGTGAGTATAACAGTGAAACTCCCTAAAACCTCCTCAGAGTCCCAGCCCACAGGTTAAGAATCAGCACTTCAAACTAGGGTTGGACATATAAAGTGATGTAATAAGACTACAGTATGTACTGGTTGTATTTGGTCCAGAAAGTCTCAGAATTGTTGTATTTTTACTTATAGAAAGCTGCTCTGTCCTTGAGAGATAAATAATTATAGCTACATATCACATTTGTCTTATTTCATTTTTGTTTAAAGGAAATGCATACTCTGCCATAAACTGTATATATATAAATGGGCATAGCTAACCTGCTAGGCGCCGCTGCTGCGTTCTAAATAGGAAGTTCTCATGGGCTGCGTTTCCGGTTCCATCAACTCTGGCTCCAGTTCACTTTACATTGAAAAACTGTGGCTCCTCTCTCTGTAACTGTTGCTGTCAGACTCGTCATTTTGGTCTTAAAACTTTTGTATTAACCCGCTCTACATGATCCTGGTGTTTCTATTTGTCCACAAATCAAGTTATGAACTTTAATAACACATAAATCAGGCGCCTTCTTTCCGTCTTTGACTGACAGCGTTGCTAAGCGCCCACTCCCTGCTAAACCAGCGGTGCGCACAGGAAGGGGTACCTTCAACAGCCCCACTCCGGATTAGCTCTTTGGTTGCTATGATACTAGTGGTCGGAATTCCAAATATGGAACTCGGCTCCAAATTGACCTCTATAACTGCTCTAGCCTCGATGAGCTTCATTTGACTGGAGCCGAACGCTGCGCTGGTATCGACTGATATCAGATAATTATAGCCATAGTATCAAAATCGGTATCGGAACTGAAAAAGCTGCATCGGTGCATCCCTCCTTCAACTTATTCATTGAATTAAAAGCTGCAGCACAATAGTTGGAATATATTTTGCATAATTCAATTTGTAGCAAAGAGCCCTTAACTCCCTTCACAATATCTGCCAATCTGACCACTTAAACTCTATACAGCAGGTGAGTCTCTCTTTGAAAATATATATTACTTTAGCATTTACAGTTGTCTAAACAGTAAAAAAAACCCTGTCTGCGTTCAGTGGGCTATTGTTACTTAACTCCCTGTCATCGGCCCACGCAGAGAGCAGCAGGGCAGCCAGCCTCTTGACACTGTTCCATTTAGCCCACACTCTGCCAGAGGATCCAGCTAATAACTCATATAGGCCCAACACCACGGCCATACTGCTAAACAATTACACTCAAGAAGAATCACAGGAACCAGGGGAAATGAACGAAGCCTAACCTTGAGAGAGAATTTGAACAGCGTCTACCAAACCCTGCTCTTTAAGTGGTGAAATAAAAGTTTCTTAATAAAGCTTTCGCCGGATTGAGATTGCATTACGGCGTGCATCACTGTTCAAGGTCCCTTTTCCTCAAATTAGTTGTTCTCCCGATGTGTCAGAAATTGAACAGCTCCCCCAGTGGAACTAAATTATCTTAAGTGGCCGGGGAGGTTTGAGAATGGCGCGTCCCATTTTTATTTGACAAAACACTATATTTTGTTTCTTCGTAGGGGCACCCCGAGACATCTGCTATTAGTTTATTACGAGAAAAATCACCCCAATCTCAATCTGCCACAACAAAAACACTAATGCTGTCTATCTGTTCACTTTCTATTTGGAAGACGATTAGCTCCCGCGTAGACGCAAACCAAAAGTGCTGCTATCTCGTTGTAGATTCACAGTTTGCGAAGCTCTGGCACCTAAACTCCATGTTCATTGGTTTTGAACAAAGACACAAAGATCTTGCTATTTTGGTTCACCTAGAGCAGCCCCTCCACTCAAATGTGTTAAGCCCTATTTACAGTGACGGATGGAGGTAGAGGGAACATGTGAACCTGGCGGCCTACTTTCAGGAAAGGTTACAGAGTTGAAGCGATAGCAAAATATTGTGCTCCAACAAAGCAAATGTGTAACAGTTTTGACACTAAAGACTTGGACTGTGCTCGAAGGATGGAAAAACTCGATGGATGAAAATGTGAAAAATATAACTTTGTTTTGATCTAGGCATGTTTTTGGTTATTGGTCTTTTACTCAGGGCACGCTGGAGGGACTATGTCTCTCCGCTGGCCTGGGAACGCCTTGGGGTCCCACAAGAGGAGCTGGAGGAAGTGTCTGGGGTGAGGGAAGTTTGGGAGTCCCTGCTTAGACTGCTGCCCCCGTGACCCAGCCCCAGATAAGAGGAAGAAAATGGACGGATGGGTCTTTTATCTTTTTGTCTGCACGATACTGTGTTTACAAAAACATGTGATTGGACCTTCAATCAAGTAAAATTTTTTGCTGACATAAAAAAAAACAAAAAAACATTTGGTTTAATGCCATACTGTGGAACATTTCAAGCAAAGCTTGGGGGCTGTTTTCTTTATCTATATCTTATATATCTTATCTTTATCTTTCTTTATACAGGGGAACCCAGTGAGAGCACTTGGGCTGTGTTTTTCATGAGCTTGAGGGGCTCTAGGAGTGAATGGCTCTTTTTCTTCACTTTCGTAGCACATCCAATTTTAACTAAAAATGTTCAAATGACAACAATAGACTCTTCAAAATGGGACTACAATAAAATAAAGAATTACATGTTAGATTTTATAAGCCACTGCTAAATTTAAAAACATTTAAATTTATTTAAAACAAAACACACATGTAGGGGGGGAGGGGGCTGTGCGCCATTGTTAAAAGGCTCTAAATTAACTTAACTTAAGTGAGCACCATAGACTGTATATATAAATGGACATCGCTAATGTGCTAGCCACCGTGTTCCAAATAGGAAGTGATCAATTCAATTCACTTTCTGTTGAAAAACTGTGGTCCCTCTCTCTGTAACTGTTGCTGTCAGACTCGTCATTTTGGTCTTAAATGTTCGTATTAACCCGCTCTACATGATCCTGGGGTTTTTATTTCACTATTGTGTCTGTAAATCAAGATATGAACATTAATAACAGACAAATCAGGCGCCTTCTTTCCCTGAGGTCGTCCCGCTAGTGTTAGCAACAAGTTTGATTGACAGCGTTGCTAAGCTAAGGGAAGAGGCATCACCTTCAACAGCCTTCCTCCAGATTGGCTCTTTGGTTGCTATGATACTCGCGGTTGAATTTCCAAATATGGAACTCAGCTCCAAATTAGCCGCTATAACTGCTCTAGCCTCGATGAGCTTCATTTGACTGGAGCCAAACGCTGTGGGTGACGTCACACTCACTTAATCCACTTCTTTATACAGTCTATACATAGCTCCTCCAACCAAAAATATCTGCCACCACCCCTGCACAATAATACATTTGAAAGTGCGATATAGACTATTGCGATAGAGACATTTTGATCAGTGATATTACTGAAACGACTTTATGCCACTGACACTAACATTAAAACAGAAAAACACTGAAAAGACGATTCTAAGCTGCAGTGAACAAACATAAAAGTGAGCAGCGATGAGCAAACGGCACAATGGAACACGGGCCTCAGTGTCTGCAGTGAGCCAAAGAAACGTGAGAAACTTTTTCCACAGCTCAAATCATACAAAACATAACAAAGAACCACCCAACTGTCTAAAAATGTACACGTGATCTACACGACCAGTCAAAGGTTTGGACACACCCTCTCCTCAGTGTCTTTATTTTTACTACTTTCTACAATTTACATACACACAGAAGACATCAAATATATGAAGTAAGATATATGGAATTATGTAGTAAAGAAAAAAACTGTTAAACGACTACTGATTTAAAAAAAACAAAACAAAACAAAGCAATTTTATATTCAAATCCTCAAAGTCTCCTCGCTTTGCTTTGTCGAAAAATATTTAGTAGAGTAATTTCACTTTTTTTCTTTACTACATAATTCCATATGTCTTACTTCATATATTTGATGTCTTCCCTATGTATCTACAGTGTAGAAAGTAAATTGAGAAGACATCAAATATATGAAGATATATGGAGTTATTTTGTAAAGAAAAAAAAGGCAAACAAGAAAAATTATATTCTCATCGACAAAGTATCCACCTTTTGCTTTGTCCAAAATATTTAGTAGGTATTTCACTTTTTTCTGTATGTATATAGAATGTAGAAAGTACATATGGAAGACATCAGTTATATGAAGCAAGATATATGTTGTAAAGAAAAAACTTGCAATATTTTTCGGCAAAGCGATGTATGAAAATGTACAATGTAGTCAAGAAAAAAAGTGAAATATCTCTACTAAATATTTTTTCGACAAAGCGAAGGGTGGATACTTGGATGTGAATATATATTTTGTTATTATTTTACTTGTTTACCTTTTTTCTTTACTACATAATCCCATGTATCTTACTTCATATATTTGATGTCTTCTGACGGTGTGTTCAAATCTTTGCCTGGTCGTGTGATTATAACCCCTCATTAGTCATGTAGTGCCACTATAAGCCCATATCTCCATCATATTCATTATAACACAGTTTAACACGTGAGCCAGTCCCTCTCTGTCCGGTGTCGTCTTTCGTTGTATAAAAAAAAGTCACACGCCGCAGAATGTTTCTTCTTGTGATTTTTGATGTTAAAGAAAAACTCCACAATAACAAGTCAATAACAAGTCAAAGCGTCTTTTATATTCTACATACTGCAAATATCTACCTTGAGCTGAAAGAACGCGGCTTCAAAATAAATGGCTGTTTCGTAATTAAAATAAGCCACAGAATAAAAGCGCTGGGGACGGCGCTGGAGTCAGAAGAGGAATTAGTTTTGAGATGTTTACATAGTGCTTAGTTTGTACTTTGTTTACTCTGTACCACATGACACTGCAGTATTAAGTCAGCTGCTCTAATTAAAGCCATTGTCTGCCATTGTTTACGCTGACTTATAAAAAGGGACTTGCAAACATAGAGTAAAGTTTGAGCAGAAAAAAAATGTATGAATTAACCACTTTGTCTGGTAACTCCACAGTGATCGTCCAAACCATAGACTGTATATATAAATGGACATGGCTAACCTGCTAGCGGCTGCGCTCTAAATAGGAAGTGAGCATGGGCGCGCTCATCGGCTCCAGTTCACGTTCTGTTGAAAAAACTGTGGTCCCTCTCTCTGTAACTCCTGTTTTTTTTTTTTTTGCTTTTTGTTTTTTATTTATTTCTTTCCCTGAGGTCATTCCCACTAGCCTTAGCAACAGGTCTGATTGACAGCGTTGCTAAGCGCCTGCTCCCTACCTTCGACAGTCTCACACCGGATTGGCTCTTGGGTTGTCACATCCATCAGATTCGTTTCACATGTGACTCATGTGAAATGAAGGAGCTCATTTACAAACGAAACCCCAGTTCCCTCTCCTCAGATTAAGTTTAGTGCTTCACTCATTGATTCTGAAGAAATCCTCCATGTTTTTCAGCCCTGTCATATTTTTTCTCCTTTCTTTTTTCTTCATAAGCAGCCATATTTGTTTTGATATGGACAGATCTTGCTTGTCCCTGATTGGCTAAGCCACCTGTCAATCGCGCCCATCTGTTTCACTGCTGATCAGACTCACATATTTGAATTGTAAATATTGTGTAGCTAAGTGTGTATTCTGAATCCCAGGCAAAGTAATGGCAGTCATTTTGAAAACTGTTTGTTGTGTATTTGTTTATGCTGAAAAAATATATACTCGCACCAATGCCCCATTTATAGAAAGAAAATAATAATAATAATAATAGAAAATGTATTTGAGAAAAAAAGTTTACGCCATAGGTCTAAAGGATCAAACATGTCAAGTTCTTTGAGATGAGTTCAGTTGATTCTCTTTCACTTCATCTGATGTTTTATGAGAAAATATGAAACACAATGTCCCTGGAGAAGACTTTACAAAGAGAAAAATACGTTCTCAGTAGACGTTACAGTTTTATAAATAAATAACTTGCATTTACAGTCCCAAGGTCTCTTTGCCTATTCAGAGGCTTATCGGAACATGTCAGGAAGGGCATCTGACCTAAAATACATCTCTGGATAACAGGAGACATGATACACATAAAAGGGACAACACAAAACTCAAGATAAGATTAGAACTTCGAATTGCTCAAATATATAAATGTGTACTCTTAAGTTACGGATTTGTTAAACATTACATGTCATTTCGTAGGAACAGACTCGATACCGATTCTGATACCGATACCGATTCTGATGCTGATATCTGTGTAAACCCTCAGTGGTCCAGGTAGGTTCCATGTGTCTTATACTTGTTCTGATGCAGCTCAAGATCATTCTAAAGAGATTCAGGAAAGGTTCATTTCTGTTCTGTGAATGGGGCTTGTTTAGTACCGATACCTGCGAAAAATGAGTATCTAGTTTTGATACTAGTATTAGTATTGATTAGTATCAGATTTTCGATACTTCTGACAGCCCTAAGGACATGTGATCATTATCCACATTCTGTTGTTGAGGCTCAGGCTTCTTCAGGAAAAATGCAGGTCTTTACAACGGCATTAATAATTGAGAGGGTTAAATCCGTGTTAACCGTGTGCAGCGTGTGTGTGTGTGTGTGTCTGTGTGCATATGCATGTGTGTGTGTGTTCAGAATACCTGTGTGTGTGTGTGTGTGCTGGTTTACAGTCGTGTCTTGAGAGCCGGGGTGTTGCATGTGTGTGTTGCATATGTGTGTGTATGTGTGCTAGTTTACAGCTCGTGTCTTGAGGGCCAGTGTGTGTGTGTGTGTATGTGTGCGTGTGCGTTATGTGTGTGTGTGTATGTGTGTGTGTATGTGTGTGTGTCTTGTGCGGTTGAGCTGAGAGCGCTCTTTTGAGGAGACATGATTTGAGGAGCGATCAGGGAATTCCTCCAACTATGAGCTTCTATAAATCACCTGTAATCAGCCAGAAAAACTCCTGCAGTACAAGACCGCTAATACAAGTACACAGCAAGTACACAGCAAGTACACACACAAGTACAAGACTGCTAATACAAGTACACAGCAAGTACACAGCAAGTACACAGCAAGTACACAGCAAGTACACAGCAAGTACACAGCAAGTACACAGCAAGTACACAGCAAGTACACAGCAAGTACACAGCAAGTACACAGCAAGTACACAGCAAGTACACAGCAAGTACACAGCAAGTACACAGCAAGTACACAGCAAGTACACAGCAAGTGACCGCTAGTACAAGTACACAACAGGTACATACACAAGTACACAACAAACACACAAGTACACGCACAAGTACACACAACAAGTAAATGCAAGTACACACAAGTACACGACAGGTACACAACAAGTACACAAGAAATACACAACAAGTACATAGTAAGTACACACACAAGTACGCACACCAAGTAAATACAAGTGCACACAAGTACACAACAAGTACACGACAGGTACACAACAAGTACACAAGAAATACACAACAATGCAAATCCAAAGCTCCTTGTGAGGGGTAAAGTGTCTGAGTGTAGGTGAAGGAGTTAAACAGTAAACGAGGACTTGGGGGCAGAGCTGAGAGGAGCAGTGCCAGGGTTGGTAATTGGATCGGATAATCTTCGAGGAGGCAGAGGAGGAGGGAGGAGGAGGGAGGAGGAGTGCAGGGGCGAGGAGGCTAAAATATTTGATCCCACAAGCTTCATAAAGCGCCGTGGACTTTACATTTTTACTCATTATGTTTAAAGGGTCTATGAGAAGCAGAAGACTTTAACGCTAGAAAATAGTGAAGAAAAACAGGAATTAGGAATGTGCTTCGGGATATGATGAAACGTGTGGAATAACAGTAATAAAAATAGTACAAAGTGAAATATGATGTATGCAAAAGATAAGGTTTTGGAATTAAAATAAATGTTGGATAAGTATGGACACAGAATGTACATTATGGAGAGAAGAACTAGCGATGCAAATAGGGTAATGTTGAAATTAGCTCATTTAGGTGTTAGCAGGAGTTTAGCTTTAGTACTGGTTGTGTTCTGTTTTCATTTTGTTTAGGGTTTGTAGACCGTATATACAGGTGGACATAGCTAACGTGCTAGCCGCCGCGTTCCAAATAGGAAGTGATCATGGCCTGCGCTTCTGGCTCCATCGACTCTGGCTCCAATTCACTTTACATAAAAAAATGTCGCCCCAACTGCTGCTGTCAGACTCGTCATTTTGGTCTTAAAATGTTCGTATTAACCCGCTCTACACGATCTTGGTGTTTTTATTTCGCTATTTTGTCCATGAGTCAAGATATGAACATTAATAACAGACAAATCAGGCGCCTTCTTTCCCCGACGTCGCTCCCGGTAGTGTTGGCAACAAGTTTGATTGACAGCGTTGCTAAGCGTTCGCTCCCTGCTAAGCCAGCGGGAAGGGCGGGGCCTTAACAGCTTCATTCCGGATTGGCTCTTTGGTTGCTATGATACTCGCGGTCGAAATTCAAAATGTGGAACTCGGCTCCAAATTAGCCGCCATAACTGTTAGCATGGATCAGCTTCATTTGACTGGAGCCGATGGGTGATGTCACACTCACTTAGTCCACTTAGTCTGGAATAGGTTGACGTTTGCATTTTCTTTGTTGGTGCATTTTAACAGCGTTCAACCATGAGCTGATCTCAGAAGATGACAAACATTTTCCAGGTTATAATATAAGTTTGCGACCTGGAATGTAACTGTGGGAATGCTTCCAAGAATTGTCCCACACATCATTCCGATATGAAACTAATTTATGCCACTGACACAATAACGCTAAAACAGGAATATTCCAAAAACTATTCTAAAATCATCCGCTGCAGTAAATAAACAGCAGAACAAAACCCTTAAGTACTTAGTTTGTATCTATAATGAGTCATAGAAATGATTTATTCAAACTTTTACTGCTCTAATCTGATCATACAGCCAAAAAAAAAACCCAAAATTTTTCAGCAGTGTTAAAAACATGTACACACGATAAAAAGAGACCCCAAAGAATCTTGTTCCATCTTTCATATACTGAAGGATGAGTTCATACATTGATTATAGTGACACGGCTGACTGTGCTTTTCTTGACTCCAACCATCTGTTTTTGGTTTTTGGTGAAAGTTTCAGTCTATTTGTTGTGTATAAAGTCAATATCTTTAGTTTACAATGGAAACGTATCTGATTTAATATTTGTTTTTTTAATGACATTTTATAATTTTACAAAAAATTGGAGGTACTTATTTTGGCTCAGTGCACAGCAGCATGCTAGCTAGCTCACTGCGTCTCAAAGCTTATGCTAACTTCTATTAAAAGCATAAAATATAAAATAAACAACCTATTAAAATTCAAATTAATTAAAATAACGACTACGATTATTTTTATATGTAGGATACTTAAGTTTGTGGTGATGTTTTAATATTTATTATGCCTCAAAATTAGCATTAGCGTTAGCACTGACACACAAACACGTCTCTTTCTAAACACAGAAGTGTCTCTGGTGAAGTATTCATTTTATTTGTGTAGTGTTCACATCGACCTGCAGCTCCCTGTCCACTGCGCGACCCTAACCTCTGACCTCTGACCCCTAACCCACCTGCAGCTCCCTGTCCGCTGCCTGATCTTTAAATATTTACTCATTTTAGCGTGAATCGACAAAAACCCTCATAGAGATAAAACTGGACGGGAAGTAGTGACGCTAACAGTGAGGCTGAAGGCGCCGTTGTGCACAGAGCCTATTGTCCCTCAGAGATACATACTGTAACTGTATATGGATAATTGGTTTATTTTTATTTTAAAATAGTTGTTTTCTATTTGTGTGCTCATTGTGCTCGTGTCTGAAGAGCTAGCTTGCTCTGTGCAGTATCGCGTTTGCTAATATCCTCACCAGCGTCGTCATAAAATCTATCAAAGGTTCAGTGTATGTTTGGCATTGTGTCTGTCAATGGGGTAAGATCCTTTGTGTGTAGTGAACAATGCTTTTCATCATCTCCCACCAAAGGGACTATTTCCTCTTTAAACAGCAATAAGTCCTTGGCAGTTGGTCTTTTTAATCTTATATGCATAGAAATGAAATGTGGGCACACTATAGCAGAATCTATATTAATAACATCATTGGAGCTGGCTGGTGTCGGGGCTGAACGAGAGATGGGTAGAAAGAGATGGAGTTGTCCGATCGTCGTGTTACAGTAATACCTTGGTTTAATAGGTGTCTGGTTTGGAATAAGGCTGTACTCGGTTCAATGGAGATTGTGTAGTGTTGAAGGCGCCGTCATAAATCCTCGCGGAGATGAGATTGGGGTTCACGACACTAAAAAAAAACAAAACAAAATGAGCCACACAAATCCAGCAGAGGGGGATTTAACTGTTGTGACGGTCGGCCATGTTGGGGAAGGCACTAGGCCGACACGTACAGTCAGGTCTCAGCCACACGAACAAGAGCTAATGTGGCTAAAGAGCTAATGTGGCTGAGGCGTCTTTGTACAGTCTCATCCCTCTATCTCTGTTACTGACAATGACATTCTCTGGCTTTTCCGAGGGGTGATGGGAAGGAAAATACAGCACACGAAAGAAAGGGAATATTTGACTGTGACCCGGCTGAAGAAAAACAAAAATTCAGCAGTTCAAATTCAGAATAAAAACAACTCAAACATGTTTTTTCAAAGTTAAAAAATTCAAAAATTCTACTCGACAGCATCTAAATCTGATGAAACTAATGGTCTTAGTTCCACAGCCACGAGAACTAGAAATATTATATTAAGAATACATTTTGAACGTGTTTAAAAATTCCAAAAAAAATCACCTAAATATTCAGCACATATATTTTCAAGCCGTTAGATTCAACAGTCTGATGCAGAGTGTAAAAGTCGCTGTGAAAAAAACAACGCAGTAAAGATCCAAGATGCCAAGGCCCGAGCAATAGATCCTGAGTGAGTCAATCTAATTTAGTAACAACCAGGAAGTGCTGTAGGGAACCACTCTGATTGGTCTGTACTAGAGGAATCAAAATCTCATCTCTTTGATTCTTTAACTATAAGCCTCGCCCACAGAAGAGACAGGCCAATAGGAAACAGCCTCTGTCCTCTTCAGTCAGACATGAGTGACTGCTTATGCCTTGGCATCTTGGATCTTTACTGCGAGTTTTGCACTTTGGAATTTGCGGACTTGAAAATACTTGTTGAATATTTAAAAGGTGAATATTTTATTTGAATTTACTTCGTTTTTAAATTTTATTTTTGGTGATACTCATAGGATTCGGCAGCGTCGCGTAGTCATTTTGGTACAAATTTTAAAAAATTTGCTCCTTGCTAGTGTGACGTGCAGCTATCCATAGGGGGCGCCAACAGTATGCGGCCCTTTGTTGTGATGACGTTTACGGCGAAGTCAGCTCCCATTGGGCACCACAGTTTTCTAAAACGGAAGTCAGTGAATTTGTTTCTTTTATTGAGTCTTTTTAGATGAATATTGTGATTTAAAATGTTTAAATTCTAACATAATGATCCACAAGTGTCAGAGATTAGAACTATAGACACACAAGCTCAATACTTAAATCTAACATAATGATCCACAAGTGTCAGAGATTAGAACTATAGACACACAAGCTCAATACGGCTGATTTAAGTAGAACCTGAGATTCTGTTTACATCATCTGCAATGGTGTATTGAAATTACTCTAAAGGAAAATTACAAACTTGGATTTGAGTTGGCATTGGTTGTGAAGAAAAGGTCAAAGGTCATACAGTTTTATTCAGTCTCTTAACGCGCAGTGCCATTTGGTTTGAACTGAGCCTTTGCCCACCGGTGTGAATAGAAATAATAACAGATATTCTGATGTAGTATGTGAATGGAAACACGTGAAGGACAGCCACCACTCCAGCCTCATCTGAATCTGGCCTTCTGCTCAGAACACGACTCGGAACAGGACACGGAACAGGACCCAAAACAAGACTCGGAACAGGGCTCGAAACAGGACTCGGAACAAGACACGGAACAGTAAAAAGTATCAAAAATTACTTTACTACTTTTACTTCGTTACGTTCCAGCACTGGTTCTGAGTTTGCAGAGATCTTTGTTTATGTGAAAAGGTGCTTCAGAACTGCATCTCAAATATATAAATAAATAAAAATAGTTCACCCACTCGTTACAAACAAACATCAGGAAAATGAACATCGAGTGAGTGGACGTTAATCCAGTCAAACCCCTCACAGATATGGAGTGGTTCTATATACGAAAACATATTTAATGTTTACATTTCATTTTTAGTATTTTAAAGAGTCCTTTTGATAACTGTTTGAAATATGGATTACCGCGAATCAGTGAAGATCTATTTATTCATTTACTTTAAGTTCACTGCGGCGACCGTGTACATGTTCATATTATGAGCCTTTCTATCAACACGGACACCATTATAAGTTATTTACCAGCAGGAACGTGTGTGAATTTATACATATATATTGAGTTGAGCATGTTTTAACTGTTTAATTGTTTTCATTTATAGTTTTCCGATATGTTGTATACAATGAACTTTTTATATATTTCAAATTTTAAGGTGAATTCTGTGTAGAGCACTACGAAGGTGCGTTCACTTGTCCTGGTTTGGTCCTGGTCCTGGTTTGGTCCTGGTTTGGTACCAATTTGAGTCTAGATTTGAACTGATCCTGTTCTAGTCCTGGTCGAGTCCTGATCAAGTCCTGGTTTTGTTCTTGATTATCCATGTACGTTTTAAGAGACTTAAAACGCTGAAAACTGGAGCAGTTTTTGGTGGTCCGTCCTAAATCAGATCTTAGTCTTGTGTTGGGCTTCATGAGCGGAGAGGTGAAGGGTTGTCTTTGCCCATGTGTAAACAGCAGCTGTCAGAGATGCCCTCAGCTCCAGACTGGGTACAACTGCACATCCAGGCCCCCCTCTGGCCCCTCTCTGCTCTCCCATCTGTTAGCCATGTTTTAGCCATGTTTTAGCTACATTTTAGCCCCATAATCCTGCAGTGTCAGCTACCTGTTCTTAGGATCATATCATATTGCTGGTGACACAAAACCAGTCAAAAGTTTGGGCACGCCTACTCATTCAATGTGTTTTTTTTTCTTTATGTTTGCTACTTTTTATATTCTCGATACATACGGAACCAAGATGGAGCCACCCTTTGGTCTGTCAAGAGCGTGGCCTTGGCCTTCTCTCTAAAGTCCCTTCAATGATTTTCACTTCAAGCTGTGCCATGTCAGGGTCAAGGAAGTGTCCAAGTACGGTCAAAGCAAAAAGGTGGCTATTTTAAAATCTCTAAAACATGAGATGAGTTATTTTGAATTTGTTTTTTGTTTACAACATCCCGTATGTGTTCATTCATAGTTTTGGTGTGTTCAGTGAGAATCTACATTGTAAACAGCCACATAAATGAGACAGTGGAACCAGAACTTATAGCTATAACTTAAATCAGCCCTATTGTGCTTGTGTCTCTATAGTTATAACCTGTGATACTCGTGGATCATTATGTTGTAATTTACACATTTTAAATCCCAATATTCATCTAAAACGCCTTAATAAAAGAAACAAGGCCGCTGACTTCTGCGTTAGAAACCTTCGCTGCCCAGTGGGAGCTGACGTCGCCGTAAACGTCATCATATGGATAGCACATTTTTTTTCATTTGTACCAAAATGACGACGCGACGCTGCCAGTTATAGGGGCCAATTTGGAGCCGAGTTCCATATTGGGAAATCCAACCATGAGTATCATAGCAACCAAAGAGCCAATCCAGAGCGGGGCTGATGAACATAACACCCCTTCCTGCCCACGCCACTGGTTTAGCAGGGTGTGGGTACTTAGCAACACTGTCAATGAAATCTGTTGCTAACGTTAGCGGGAGCGACCTCAGCGAAAGAAGGCGCCTGATTTGTCTGTTATTAAGGTTCATATTTTGAACGTTAGCGGAGCGACCTCAGCGAAAGAAGGCGCCTGATTTGTCTGTTATTAAGGTTCATATTTTGATTTGCAGACACAATAGTGAAATAAAAACACCAGGATCATGTAGAGCAGTTTTTCAAAGTAAAGTTAATTAGAGCCAAAGTCGATGTAGCCGAAATGCGCCCATGATCACTTCCTATTTGGAATGCGGCGGCTAGCTAGGTTAGGTTAACTATGTCCATTTATATATACAGTCTATGGTCCAGTATATTGTCAATCCCATTGCTCTCACAGATTTTCTTTTTTATATCACGATACAAACAGCCCTCATTGCCCCGCCCACCTGCCTCATTAGGCCACACATGTGCTGCTTGTGTGAGGTTTGCACAGCAGAGTCAGCAGCAGAACAGCACTGGCCCAGGCTCGTCCAGCTCCATTAACACTGTGGACTCTGCAAAGGCCGCCTCCTAATTGTTTTTCTCTTTAACTGCACGACTTCATCAATAATCATTAGGAGGTGTGGGACGATCTGAGTCATGCAGGGCCTTATTTCACTGTACTTTGGCTTTTGATTTATGTCGAAGAGGAACGTAAACACAGAATCAACTTTGTTACAGGGCACTTCATGTTTCTTTTCATTCGTCTATACTTCTACAGAGAGCGCCTAATGAGAGAACCAGCCCTGTTAAAACACACAACAATACAAACAAAAACAAACATAACAACATAGGTCCATTTCAAACATTAAAAACAGGAGCAGGTGTGATTATAAAGGTTTATCTCCACATTATTAAAGTGCTGCAGTGGCACCAATCTATCCAGTTTTACATGTCCTTGAAATTTATTCCATTTTTGGGAAGCAAAATAACCAAAAGCTTTTTTTTTTTTTCCATTTCAGTTCTAGTGCGGAGGAAGCAAAAAACCAAAAGCTTTTTTTTTTTTTCCATTTCAGTTCTAGTGCGGACAGTTTTTAGACAGAGACAATCATGAGATCTTGGATTAAGGATGGATGTGTGTATAAAAGTTATTACGTCTAAAAGTTGGTAAAGTGGTATAATTTGATGTAGCAACAGCAGCAGCAGAAATAATAATAGTAGCAATAGTAGTGGTAGTAGTAGTAGTAGTAATAGTGGCAGTAGTACTTGTAGTGGCAGCAGCAGTTGTACAAAACGTGATACCTTCAACCTCAACAGTGAAATTAATCAAAATTTTACTAAGATTGAAATTGAGTTTGTTATAATTGGCAATATTCAAGTTGTTTCTTTTAATCGAGAGGACGGGTCTGGAAAAGAGTTCAGACTTTCGGGAAGAAATTTGACTGTTTTTTGTGTAAATGGAACTGTGTTGTCGCTCTGTCATGTTCAGAAAATGAATATTGAAAAAACATTTGATTTGCTTTTAATTAGATAAAAATGTAGCTGAATCCAAATCAGGCAAAGTGTCATCTCAGCCTGTCTTACATTAAAGCAGGTTATTAAACTGGCAAATGGTAAATGCTCAGCTTCAAGACACTCAAAGAGCTTTACACCGCTCACCCACTCACCCATTCACACACACATTCATACACCAGTGTACGCAGACACTGGGGGCGAGGTGGGTTGAGTGTCTTGTCCAAGGACACAACAACAGCATTCATGTGGGAGCTGGAATCACACCGCCAACCTTCGGATCAGAGGCCAAACGCTCTACCAACTGAGCCGCTGTCGTCCATTAACTTAATTAACTCAGTATCATTATTATTAATTATCTTGAGTTTTCATGAGTGGGGTTAGTGTTTGCGAGTTTAGAAATACTTTTAATTCTACTATAAACTGTATAGACTGTAAGCACACGCACGTGACAGAGAATACAAGATCCATAGTGGCGATGACGTTTCGGAGTAGAATTACGTTTACTCGAGTACTTCTGGACACTGATCAGGTCCCTTTGGTGTCTGAAAGCCCCACACAGACCCACATGGTTAAACAGACCATGCACAAAACCCGCATGCTTAAACAGGCCTGAGTAAAGTGAATTGGACGTATCAGTCAGAGAAAGAGCTGAACGAGCCGATGCCGCGATGACAGCAGATAAAACGACTTTACATCGCTCAGATATAAATGTTATTTTCAAATAGAATTGGCCACATTTTTCATTCTGCCGAGCAGCTAAAAAGGAGATTGGGTTTGTCAGCTCTGTATCGAGCCTAAGCAGACGAGATACGCCTCTGCTACACTCAGGCACATCCAGGTCTCAGGGAGGAGCGGATCTCAGCTCTCAGGGAGGAGCGGATCCCGGCTCTCAGAAAGGAGCGGATCCCAGGTCTCAGGGAGGAGCGGATCCAGCTCTCAGGGAGGAGCGGTACTTCTGTAAAGGTTAGCGTTCCAAAAACTCTGTGCACTACAGTCTGAGTTTAAAGGGCCCATATTACGCTATTATATTTGTTTTAATGCTGTTTCCTCATCACAAACAGACCTGGAGTTGTGTTTTGTTTCATTCACACATTTTTAACACACAAACCCTGCATATTTAGGCTGAGTTCTTCTCTCAAACAGAAAACGCTCTGTTCCACCTTGTGATGTCATGAAGTGGTAATACCAGGAAGTGCCCACTGTGTTTTGAAAGTCCATACACCTTCACTAGAAAAATTCGAATTATTGCCGCCCTGGAATTTCTAATCTCTACTTAAAGGTAAAAGGAGCTGTTAACTTGAAAACTACCATTTCATGACATCACAAGGTGGAACAGAGCGTTTTCTGTTTGAGAGAAGAACTCAGCCTAAATATGCAGGGTTTGTGTGTTAAAAATGTGTGAATGAAACAAAACACAACTCCAGGTCTGGTTTTGAGGAGGTAACAGCGTTAGAACACGGCTTAAAGCTCAAAAGAGTCCATTTTCAATAATATAGGAGCTTTAAGTAAAAAATATGGCCTTTTAAAATAATAATATTGATATTAAAATTAAAGAAAAAGTCCGCCCTGAACAGGCGAAGAACACGGCTAACACATTTACACACATAGATCACGCTGATAAAAACTGCCCCCAACGCGCTGATTTCACTTTCAGACCTGCCAACCTTAATTTAGAATTTTAATATTTTTCTCGGTCTTCTCAGTGTTAAACATGGATCAGTTATTAAACGTTTAAACTTTAAAATTTGAAGTGAAGTGTATTTTGGTCTTTGTGTGTTTTGTCTGTAATCGCATCATTATTAATACTCCCACACTGCCCTCGACATGGAGCCATACGGCAACACTTCTGCTCTGCAAACAGGATGACTTCTTACACTTTTAAACTCTAAAGGTCCTGTATTACGCAAAATGGACTCTTTTGAGCTTTAAGCCTCAAAAACAGACCTGGAGTTGTGTTTTGTTTCATTCACACATGTTTGAGTAACACTTTATTATTAGTCTGTCGACATCTCCAAAGCTCAAAATGCTCAAAATGTAGTTTTCAAGTTAACAGCTCCTTTTACCTTTAGTTCAGCAGAGATTGGCAATTCCAGAGCTGAAATCATCCAGATGATTCTAGTGAAGGTGCATGGAGTTTAAAAACACAGTGGAGCACTTCCTGTATTCACATTTGTGGGGAAGCTGGCCCGATGTGGTCAAAGTAGGAGGCAGATGTGCATAAAGGAAGTATCTTACCAGACAGAAATTTATTTTAAAAAATGACTTTGGTTGGATGCAAATATAATTAAAGAAAACAACATAAACCTTTCACACAAATAAACAGAAAATAAGCAACTTGAACTAAATCTGCAAAACAACCACGTGCCAGGACGGCGCTGAAGTCCTCCCTGAAAGACTCACGCTGCTTATTTACCCTCCCAACAGGAAGCACCTCCCCCAGGTAAATACCATTTACTCCACAGGTGCTGTAGATTTTTACTTTAGCAGAATTCCACAGCAAACCGCGTACTTCCGAGGGCTTAAGTCCCTTTAACCAATTATAAACACTTAAACATTGAAAGAAAATACGCAAAGACATTGAAACAAAAACAAAAAAAAAGAACTTAAACCACTTCTCCCCTCCACATGGTCCGGCCCACGACCTCACCCTCCTCGAGGCTTTAAATATGGCCGACATTGGGCACGCCCCCTCTTTGTCTGGACCATGTGGAGACTCAGGTAAGAATCAATGGATGGATGTGTTTAACGCAATTGAATAAGTTTAACCACATAAAATATCTAAAGTTGCTGGTGTAAGTGTGGTGTTTAACTTAAAGGTGGACTAACTTAAAGACTAAACAAAACAAATCCGGGATAGTTGTATCTAACAGTTTAGTGTAATATTGAAAAATGATGAGAAATTAAATTAACAAATGTGAAATTAAATAAAATGACTGCGGGTTTAACGGCACAAAGGCCCACTTTGTCACATGACATCACAAGGTGGAACAGAGCATTTTCAGTTTGAGAGAAAAACTCAGCCTAAATACGCAGGGTTTGTGCGTTAAACGTGTGTGAATGAAACAAAACACAACTCCAGGTCTGTTTGTGACGAGGAAACATTAGAACAGAGATCAGAACATAGTGTAACATGGGCCCTTTAAGATTTGAAGAGTGAAGTTGTATTTTGTTGTGTGTTCTGTCTATAATAGCATCATTATTAATACTCCCACGCCGTCCTCGTCACGGCGCCATAATGCACGGGCTCGTTACATGCGCCTCACTGTAAACATGCAGCGTTGGTGCCCACTTCTGCTCTCGCGCTCTCTCTCGGTTCACTTTCTCTGTGGCTCTGATGTACTTATTCAGAGCTGTGGCACTTGCACTACACGGGCAAAACATTAAGGGGCCTAAACGATGTCACATTCACTTTCAATTACGTTATTATGAGTTTTGTTTCATTCACACTTCAATACGACAGATGTTGGTTTCCTTTGCCAGGACTCAAAATGGCTGCCCATCTCTGCATCAGCGCGTTCTGATGTTCTAATGTTCTAATGTTCATGATGAGTGACGTTTTCAAAGCTCAACACCCTCAGTTTTGTACCTTTGCAAAGGGCCCTTATTGGGCAATGTTCTGATCTCTGTTTTAATGTTGTTTCCTCGTCACAAACAGACCTGGAGTTGTGTTTTGTTTCATTCACACAAGTTTAACACACAAACCCTGCATATTTAAGCCGAGTTCTTCTCTCAAACAGAAAACGCTCTGTTCCACCTTGTGATGTCATGTGGTAATACAGGAAGTGCTCCGCTGTGTTTTTAAACTCCATGCACCTTCACTAGAATCATTTGGATGATTTCAGCCCTAGAATTGCCAATTGCCAAATTTAATTGAATTGTCAGCTCCCATTGGGCACTGTAGTTTTTGTTTCTCTTATTAAGTTATTTTAAATGAATTTAAAATGTGTAAATTATAAGTCAGAGATTAGAACAATAGGGCTGATTTAAGATAAGTCACCTTTTTAACCTCAAATCTCTCTACTCGTATAAATAATTGTAAATATAAAAAGATATACAAACTGCAGAATAAGCAGATGCTGGAACACAAATGATTCAATATTGTGGAACTCCGAAGAAAATTCCGAATTCAGGAATAACTGGATGAGCGAATACTGGGCTCTGCGGGCGGAGCTGAGTCGACGCGCAAACAGGATCTGAACCTAAACTAAAGAGATTGTAACTCCCCAATAAAATAAGACAAGATATTAATAGAATCAGATTGTAATTTGGAGAGTATTTATACCAGAGAAAACAATTCATTTGAACCAAGCGGCAGTGTGGGAGATGAAGTTGATAACATAATGACGTTTTAATTATTAGACTCAGCGTAATTACAGAGCGCGTGCAGTAAAACCCTGAGCCATGTTGTCACCTTTTCAGGAGACATAAACAGTTTTGGTGTGAAAAGTAGGCGACATTTTGAGCCCCTTCCCCTTTAATGGCGCGTCCTTTGGCAGATGGAGTGACAGCGACGAGATGCGGATCTAGACTTGTAATTAAATCAAGGTTTTTTAACATGGGCCGAGCGGAGCGGCTGACGAGGATTAAAGGCAAGAATCTACGCAAATGTCAGCTGGCCACTTTCCCATTCCCAATTTGAAGGCATTCACCGATGTCACGGTTAAAGAGACGGTTTAGGTTTTGGGACGAGCGAGAGGGAGGCTTGGAGCTAAACTGCTAGCCGCCACGTTCCAAATAGGAAGTGAGCTTGGGCGTGCTTCTGGCTCCAGTTCACTTTGCATTGGAAAAACTGTGGCCCCTCTCTCTGTAACTGCTGCTGTCAGACTCGTCATTATGGTCTTAAAATGTTCGCATTAACCTATTGTTATTGTCTGTAAATCAAGATATGAACATTAATAACAGACAAATCAGGCGCCTTCTTTCCCTGATGTTGCTCCTGCTAGTGTTGGCAACAGGTTTGATTGACAGCGTTGCTAAGCGCCCGCTCCCTGCTAAACCAGCGATGCGGGCAGAAAGGGGCGTTACCTTCAACAGCTTCGCTCTGGATTGGCTCTTTGGTTGCTATGATACTCGGTCGGAATTCCTAATATGGAACTCGGCTCCAAATTGGCCGCTATAACTGCTCTAGCCTCGATGAGCTTCATTTGACTGGAGCCGAACGCTGTGGGTGACGTCACACTCACTTAGTCCACTTCTTCATACAGTCTATGGCCCATCCTGAGTAGATGGTGTAGGTTTGTGGTGTGAGGTGGAGACTGGCAGACACAGGTGGCGACAGGAAGACGTTTTGCTTCTGTTACCGAGATGTGATCGTTCAGTATCTGCCAGGCCTGCTTCCCGGTGGCAGTCTCCTTTCTCTCCTCTCTCTCCTTTGGCGCCAATCTGTTCCATACAGTTAGTGGGCGACTGACAATTAGAGGCAGTGAAAGAAAGAACGGCACACGCCACAGGAGGCCGCGCACATAAAAATGTCCGCTGTGTGTTTTTTGTATCAGATTCATTATGAGCTTTTCATGAACAAAGCTGCTAGAGATGTATGTGTGTGAATGCTAACAGACCAGCCTCGTCTGTCACAGCGGAATAATAAAGAAGCCCTGGGGATCAAAGACACAGAGCTGAGGATACTGCTCACAAAGTTTAAAACGACTGTGTGGAGCGAGTGTGGAATGTGAAAAAACGTTAACAAGTACAAAAATAAGACTTGGTTTCAAAAGTGTTGAGCTAATGATGAGTAGTGAATGTTTTCAAATAAAAACGTTTAAAATATGGGACAGTTGTAAAGTATCATTGTTTCACTTGTTCAAACTTTATGTTTCGTTTTAAACTGTGTAATTTTGGCAAGAGAAGTTTATTTGTGTAGCGCAGCCTGTACAAGGCACTGGAAGCACAATATAAACCAGTACAAAGGAAACGGTTCTGTTTAGCTGCGTGTGACTGAGAGGCTTTTATTCTGCCTCTATTTGAATGTTGATTTTATGATGATTTATGTTCTGATTTGTTGTATTGTGATTTTAATGTCTTTCTTATTATGTAAAGCATGTTGAATTACTCTGTGTATGAACTGTGCTATACAAATAAATACAATAAAATCATCATTGTATGAATGAGGCTAAAATGCTGCTCAGAGAAGCAGGTCTTGTTCTAGGTCAGTGTTGTCATGTGATCACTTTGATTCATGGTCCTAAAAGAACAGTAAAACTTGTGATGCCAAAACACCAGGATTTCAAACATAAATAATTATCAGTGCTGATTTTGAATACAGAATATAAATGACAAGGAAAGTTTATTTGTACAGCACA
>JACM01022596.1:0-15641 GCA_000787095.1 Periophthalmodon schlosseri
AAATGTTGGTTTCAACCCACTCTACATGAGCCTGGGGTTGTAATTTCACTATTTTCTCGCTTGTTTTAGCAACAGGTTTGATTGACAGCGTTGCTGAGCACCTGCTCCCAGCTAAACCAGCGGTGCGAGGAGAGATGGGGCGTTACCTTCAACATCCTTGCTGCGGATTGGCTCTTTGGTTGCTACTCGTGGTCGAATTTCCAAATATGGAATTCAGCTCCAAATTGGCTCCTATAACTGCTAGCCTCGATGAGCTTTATTTGACTGGAGCCGAACGGGCGGGTTCCAAACCGCACCTGCAGTCAGTGTAAGACTTTTGTGTTTACAATAGGGGTGTCCAAACATTTTTCCACGAGAGATGTATATCTAAACATTCAAGTCAGTGGGCCACAGACAAGTGTCAGTACAGAGTTATTCAGATGGGTGCATTTTACATGACTGTAACAGAGCCACTATATGTTTAATAAAGCTATAGGTCTGTATCACAATGAAGTGTGATGTCATTGAGATTATAGTGGTAGAATTACTTATATTTGAGTACAGTTGCTGGAAAACGTTCTGTTAATTTTTAGCAGACAGTTCACAGCTCTGTGGTTTTGTCACAGTGATGCTTTTACAGTGTACTTCTTGGGGAAAACACAAAATGTACTCATTAAATAGCCTACATCAGAATGCCTAAAATAATAAGAATAAAAAAACCCTTAACATATGACTGAATGGGGCTCTACTTTTCAGAACTATAATTCCGGGGAGTTCTTTGAGGAATGACATGTGTTTTATAATTACTATTCCAGCAAAGCCTTCCGGAATGTGAATAAAGCAGTTCATCCTTATAATAACTATAATATAATAATAACATGTCACCTGTCCTTTATCTCCACGGTCACCTCTTCCTCCCTGAAACAACAACCAGTCAGAAGTGAGGCATGTTTACATTTCAAACACTGATTCTGTTTTTAATGCTTTGTCATCTGACCTTCTGTCCTTTGGCTCCTTTGACTCCTTTCTTCCCGGTTGCTCCCTGTCAAACCATAATAGATCATGTCTGAATTTACTCAGGGTTCCCACATTTTGCTTGTGGGACTTTTGAGGAGAACCCCCAAGAGATTTTGTACAGAACTGGCGTAATTTCCTGCATTTTGGTGGATTTTAGAAGTTTTTCAAAACCCCAACTGCTCTAATAGGAGGCCGTAAGTTATTTGATATCCAATAAAAAGCAAAGTACAGTATAGAGGACAAAATATATATTTTCCAGGACATCTGGTCTGGCCATTTTCCATGTCTGAAAAACAGGCCAATTATTCTCCAGGATTTCCAGGATGCGTGGGAACCCTATTGCTGATCATTTACTATTGTTCATTCACACAAAGAAGGGGATCCACAGACAGATGTGAATAACTGAAAAAAACAGACTTCCTTTAGATCATGTTTCATTTGAGCCGTGAGCATAAAAGAGACAAGTCCAAAAGTCCAAAAAAGTGAATCTAAATGTAAGTGCTTTTTATCTGTTTATGTCACATTAACTACAGACTAGAGCAGTGGTTCACATTTTGTAGTTGCGTTCTCCTGAGGCTTTTGATAATCACAGAACTAAAATTTCAAACTCAATATCGATACTAAGGAATACATTCGATACCACAATGATAATAAAATACAATCTTTGTTTTCTATTCCCATGTGGCCTTATATCTGTGTAATCCCTCAGTGTCCAGTAGGTTCCATAGTGGTCCATGGGCGTATACTAGTCTATGTGTCTTATACTTGTGAAAGACACAGCTCAACATCATTCTTAAGATATTCAGGAAAGGGTCATTTCAGAGTATCTAGTTTCGATACTAGTTTTAGTATCGATTAGTATCTGACTTTTGATACTTCTGATAGAATTTAATGTTGAAAATCACATTCTATTGTCTAAATAAAGAGCATTTTTTATTATCATTGTGGTATCAGAATCAGTATTGAGTATCGAGTCTATTCCTTATTATCGAAAACGAGTTTGAAATTTTAGTATTGTAACAACGCTAACTAGAGGAATGTGTTCTATTAGATAATGGGAATTGCTTGGTCCGGGTGTCACTAATTGTGAATCGTGATGTTTTTTCTAAGTAATTCTAAGAATTAAATTTCAAAACTAAATTTTTTTTTTAAACAAAATGAATTTGACATAAATAAAGTCTTACCTTCTCTCCATCAGGTCCCACTTCACCTTTTGCTCCCTAAAAATAATAAGGCAGATTTTACATTTTTACAAAACTGCTCTGAAAAAGTATACCCTACAATGAATACTACTGTGACTACCAGAACCAGGACTAAACCCGGACTCAACCAGGATTAAACCAGGATTAAACCAGGAGTAAACCAGGGCAGAACCAGGACTAAACCAGGACTAAACCAGGACTGAACCAGGACTGAACCAGGACTGAACCAGGACTGAACCAGAGAAGAACCGGGGAAGAACCAGGGTGAAACTAGGCATAAACCAAGACTAAACCAGGGCAGAACCAGAACTAAACCAGGACTCTAAACCAGGACTGAACCAGAACTGAACCAGGAATAAACCAAGCCTTTTTACCCTTTGCTCTAGACTAAACTGAGACTAAAACCAGGACTGGACCAGGACTAAAGCAGGACTGATATTTGGGCCTCACTCACCACTGACCCCTGCAGTCCTTTGGGGCCTGGTTTTCCGTGGACTCCTGCGTCTCCTGGAGCTCCTCCCTCACCCTGAAAAACACAATATATATAAAACAGTAGATATTATTATATACACACCCTCTCATTCAGTGCTTTTTTTTCTTTATTTTTACTCCACATTTTATATACACACAGAAGGCATCAAATATATGAAGCCAGATATATGGAATTATGTAGCAAAGGAAAAACATTAAATAACTCTACAAATGTATTTATTTATTTATTTTCAAATCCTCACAGTAGCCACTCGAGAGTTATTTCACTTTTTTTCTTTGCTACATAATTCCATATATCTTGCTTCATATATCTGATGTTTTCCATGTGTATAACATGTAGAAAATATAAAAGTCACAGTAAGAATGCATATTTAAATCATTTATTTTAGCAAAATTCAAGTATTGAATAATCATCTTTAGAACCATATCTGCTGGTACTTTTTATATTAAATATAGTGTGACGTGTCTCTGTTGTTGTTATTATCTGTTCTGTTGACTCAAGTCATCATAACCTTATATGTGCTCTAAAAAACAGGGAATTTCAGAAAAAGAAGAAGGTTAACTTGATAACCTTCACTTTCATTACCCATTTCATATTAAAACGAATTTGAAATTTTTTATGACTCACCACAGCTCCAACTCGTCCTCTCCTCCCCCTCACACCTCGGTCTCCTTTGGTTCCCTGGAAAACAAAACTTACATTAAATCTGTATGCCCCTCTCTCTGTAATTGCTGCTGTCAGACTCGTTATTTTGGTCTTAACATGCTCGTATTAACCCACTCTACATGATCCTGGGGTTTTTATTTCACTGTTTTGTCCGTGATTCAAGATATAAACATTATTAACAGACAAATCAGGCACCTTCTTTTTCCAAGGTCGCTCCCACTAGCGTTAGCAACAGGTTTGACTGACAGCGTTGCTAAGTGCCCATTCCGTGCTAAAAAAGCAGTGCAGGTGGGAAGGGGCGTTACCTTCAATAGCCTCGTTCCAGATTGGCTCTTTGGTTGCTACTCGGGGTTGGAATTCCAAATATGGAACTCGGCTCCAGATTGGCCCCTATAACTGCTCTAGCCTCAATGAGCTTCATTTGACTGCAGCCAAACGCTATGGGTCACACTCACTTAGTTCACTTCTTTATACAGTCTATGGTTCAGAACAGTGGGCGGAGATAGGGGGCAGGTGAAAACAAGACAATACAGAACTCCTCAAACATGCTCCTCAAAGAAATAAAACTTTGAGTAAGTTATGACTGAGAACATTTGCTGTTTAACTGTCAGATTACAGATGTGTTGACCTGGTTTATGGTTAATATCGCTGTAATTACTGGGCCTATCCACATGAAACAAAACTGGCACAAAGTTTAAAGTCTTCTCTGTCAGTAAATAAACAAAAGTCAAATGATTTTTTTCACAATAATATCTACTGCAAAGAATCTATTGTCCTTGATGTGTCTCTCCTTTGTTAAATATTTAGACAGTGATGCTAGATGTGTGTCTAAAGCGCCTTGGTCACACATTTCAGTTTCTGTTTGACGAAACACAAAAGTCAAATGATTTTTTCACAACAGCTTCAGAAAATGGAGCCATTATTCAACCCTAAAGATGTGATTGTGTCATGTTGAAAGGACTTTAAGCCTTAAGATTAATGTGACAAGTTTGTGAAGCCGATCCCAAACTAATAATGAGAAGGTTCAACATTTGTGGATCATAAGTTTGGATTTTTCTTTCAAAAACAGTGAATGTCCCATAGAGTAATATAGGCCCCGCCCTCCAACTGAGACTATGACATCATCACATTCTAGAAGGTCAATATCACCTATTGATACTTTGCCTTTTACCTCATGCTCGGGGTGTACAGCATGTATATCTATGGTGGAATGTTCAGCAGTTAATAATAACTGCTGAACATGACACAATGCACACATCAGCAAACACTGCCAAAATAGTTTGTCTGAAAACTCAAGAAAAAATACACACATTTTCAGGAGCCTGTGATCAATCCGAGCGTTCATGGTCCTGTTGAGGAGTTTGATTTTCAAACAAAATGGTGAGAGTGACTAACCGAAAAACTGTTGGCTAATGCTAGCTAGATTGTGACTGTCATTTTATGTGTGAGACATTTGTTTAACAGCACAAATCAGCTCACCTGTTGTAGTTCAGCCAAGTCAGTTCTTTATGGTCAGACTGTGCTAAAATGAAGGTCAGATAAAAGTCTAACAAAGCCTCAGACAGAGCATGCCTAGAGTTAGCATCACACCCGCAGGGAATGTTGATGATGTCAGCTTCAACGTATCAATTGTCCTTGTTTGGTGATCTCTCTCCTTTGTTAAATATTTAGACGGTGATGCTAAATGTGAGTCTAAAAGGCCTTAGTCACATTTCACACATTTCAGTTTCAGTTTGACTCAGTAACGCCTGAAAGTTAATATGTTCAAGTGTAATGAGTTAAAGGTGTGCTATTCTTAGTGGAGGGTGAGCCATTTGTTTGTCTGTGGAGATGTGAAAGTTTTGCCTGAAATATTCCACTGTATGGCATTAAACTCATCAATCTCTATATAGACAAAGCCACCAGTATAGCAATAAAACACATGCAACTGAATAATTGGAATAATTGGAGTTTAATGCCCTACATTCCAGGCATAGCAAAAACATCTCCTCAGAGACAAGAAGGAGACAGACCCTCTATCAGAAAGTTACACAGTGCAGCTTTAAATTTCAATGATTTTTTTGGTATATTCATCCATTAATTTACATGTATAGAGAACAGTGAGGTGTTTCTGGGACAGTGCCAGTCGACTGCAAAGTCAATGTTTCATTTCCTTAATAGTCCGGATGGAGACTCTCATGCATCCTGTTTTCCAGCACTCCCATAGCACTCCCATAGCACTCCCATAGCACTCCCATAGCACTCCCATAGCACTCCCATAGCACTGTCAATGTTTCATTTCCTTAATAGTCCGGATGGAGACTCTCATGCATCCTGTTTTCCAGCACTCCCATAGCACTCCCATAGCACTCCCATAGCACTCCCATAGCACTTAGCACAAATACCACTGTGTCTATATATGCATCGATTACAAGGCAAGATAATAAGATCATGAGATATGATAAGCCTTTATTTGTCACACACAGAGCAGCAAGAGAATGGAAAAGGCACTGAAAAAAATAAAAATAAAATCAAGATAAATATTAGAAGCAGCACCAGGGAGGAAACTGGCGTAGGCTCCCCTTTACACAGCGAGAGCCAACATCCCATCTGGGCCTATGGATTGATGTATTTATATTCTGCAGCTAATGGCTCTGCTCTGTCTGAGGCTCTGTTACTCAAGTCAGACTTTAATCTGAGCTTTGTTTTACACAATCTGACCAGAAAGAACTGACTTAGCTGAACTACAACAGGTGAGCTGATCTGTGCTGTTAAACAAGTCTCTCTCAAATAACATTACAGTCACAATCTAGCTAGCATTAGCCAACAGTTTTTCAGTTAGTCACTCTCAGCTGTTTGTTGAAAATCAAACTCCTAAACAGGACCATGAACGCTCAGATTGATCACAGGCGCCTGAAATTGTGCTGTTTAAATCTATTTTGGTTTTTTTTCTTTCTTTTGTATTATTTTCTTTTCACACTTTTCATATTTTTTTGGCAATGTTAACTATGGTGTGCATTGTGTCGTGATGGAAACTGCTGAAGGTTCGTCCACAGACATGCATGTAAACCACAAATATGTAATTAGTAGACACAGCGCTCAATCCTAATGCTATCATCCACTTAGCAACTCGACTAGTTCAATCCCCTGTATTTTGTCCTATTCATTATGAATAATCCAGAGCATGTCAGCTGGTACTAACCCACTGACCACATTTGAGGTCAGAGCCTCATTAAAAGTCAGTGTTGAGCCTGTAAACCTTTTGGTTTTATTTTAGATCAGAATTAGCATCTAAAAGTGGCATCTGAACATCTAGCAGCTAACACACTTTCATCTGAGATTTCTGAACTTGTGTGGTTCTGGTAAACATCTAGTGACACTAAACCTCCTCTTTCACATGTGACTGTGAGGAGAGCAGAGAAATGACATAAATATCATGAAATAAACATGATCTATACTTTAATATGGAGACTGGCTTCACCATTCATTTGTATATGAAGGAGCGTTCGAATTGACTTAACTCCGGGTAGCATCGGCGCCAAGTGATCGAGTTGTAGCAACGGGCAGAGGGAGAGAATTTCGTATCTATGAATGTCTATGTGTAAGGCAAGTATCAGTATCCAGGAAATACCAGTGTGTCTACTTCACTGTTATGACTATACTTACTGTAGAGTCATATCCTCATACAGTAAAAGGAATGAGCCATGCACTGACTGTCTCATCGATCGAGAAGGAAATGATTGAACAGGTATTGCTCATAAGATTAAAGTTCAGCCAACATCCTCTGTTCTGCAGTTACTTATTATTAACATTACATTTTTATTAACATTACATTTTAATCGAGATTCAGTCAGCTATAATGGTCCACAGTCATTAAAAGCATGTGGTTTGGAGCAGACGGAAGACTTTGGGGAGAGAAATTTGACTATTTTCTGCGTTAAATAGCAGCAGACATTTAAAGCCTAAGTATCAATATCAGTATTGGAACTGAGAAAGCCAGATCGGTGTACCTCTAGTCTACAGGGAAGTGAAAACTCAAAGAACACATACTTTAAATGATACTTTAAACATGCTTTTGGTCGCCTTGGGATCAGTATTTCATATTTTCTAACTTAAATTAATCTAACTTAAAATTAAGTCCTTATCCCGAGTGAATGCTGTGCTAACAAAGCCATGCCATGCAACACAATCTGACCACACAATGATTCCAGTGATGTTTATGTGCTTAAAAACTGTGCAGAAGTCTGGAGATTTATTTATGATGTAACAATCCAGACAAAATGTGAACAGAGCAATTTTGAAGCTCTAAAAGATTAATAAAACAAGTGTGAATGAAACAAAATAAAACTCTGGTTATGTTTTGATGAGGGGATAACATTATAACATGGTTAAACTGGTGCCCAAAAAGCTCAAAAAAGTAGATTTTTGGGTCCTTTAAAGCGGACATATATCAAAATGGACTTTTCTTTTATTAAGTTGTTTTAGATCAATATTGCGATTTAAAATTTGGAAATTACAATATAATGATCCAGGGGTGGCATAGGGTGATTCCTGCATGTTTGAGTAATCCTGTAATTTGTGTTTTCACCTACCCCCTATCCCCACCCACCACCCTGTACAAGCTGGGTTCAGAAATATCAGAATATTGCCATCAATAAAAACACGTAAATGAAATTTTGGCAGCACTACTTGCAGTCAAAAACATTTTAGCCATGTAAGTAAATTTCTATTCACCAATTATGGCTACTCCAGCCCATCGTCCTGCATAGACCATAGTCAGAGCCCGTCCCAGCCATAGACTGTATATATATATATTTATACAGCTGTGGTTCCAACACATACAGACAGACAGACACTGCGAGTGTAAACTGAAAAACAGCATGTGCAGTTTGTGGGCATGTTGCGTGTGATTTACCAATGGGAAATGCACATATTATTTCTGCGGCAAAACTCACATG
The DNA here is from genome assembly GCA_000787095.1 of Periophthalmodon schlosseri. Classification (NCBI taxonomy): domain Eukaryota; kingdom Metazoa; phylum Chordata; class Actinopteri; order Gobiiformes; family Gobiidae; genus Periophthalmodon; species Periophthalmodon schlosseri. The sequence goes on from JACM01022596.1 coordinate 8,295, forward strand.
TAAATGAGAGCATTCAGGCAGTGCAAAAGTTTGCATGTCCCTGCTCCTGTGGGCTGAAATGAGGGGTTGAAATGTTGAAGTGTTGTTGCAAATGTTGGAGGGATGAAATAGAACAAAAGTTACATATGTAACTATGGTTCTATGAATCCGGGATGACTGTTAGAGGTCTCTGTCCCTCAGAATCCTCGAGCCTTCGCGAGAAGATTAAGGGACTATGCTTCAGGAGTCATGCGACTATATAGCCTCACGTGGGTCACCGGAAGGTCACATGTGAATTTGTTGTTATTAAATTCTCGACCTGCACATGTACAAGAGTGATCATTCAGTGCCTGAAGCACTCTGGCTATCATCTGGGATTCATAGAACTGTGGTTACATACGTAACTTTTGATCTGGCTCTCATATATATTTGTGATAAATATGGCAGTGCCCACTAAACAAACTTCATTTGCATTTTCTCAGTCTCAGCACAAAAAAAAACGCCCCGTTCTGCATATTCTTTCACTCACAGGAGCAAAACAGCTTCGTCTTTAGCGTCTCTGAGGTTTTTGCTCCAATTTTAGAGCTTTTATCTGTTTACCACAGGAGCAAACACCTGATAAATGGCCCTAAGTGTCATTGTGATATTTGTGAAACAGAGTCTGTGTTTACCTTTGGTCCGAAGGGTCCTGGCTCTCCCATGAGCCCTGGAACTCCGATGGGGCCCTGAACATAACAAAAACATATTTATATAAAACATACAAGACACAAATAACGCAATATAATATTACACTGCAAATAATGGACATCTAGGTGACTTCAAATGAGTTAGAATAAGAATATTTATCTTAAGCCAGGTGTCCACTGCATGATTTTGGCCATCTGCAACGGAAGATTTCTGATCTTGGGGAAAATCTTGAGTCGTAGGTCTCAGAGTACGACGGACTATAAGGGTCCCATTGAAAAAATAAATTATGTGGGAGGTACGAGACAAAATCTTAAATAAAAACCTACATATGATTCACCATTAATCTGTTCCTTTGGCTTTGAGCCTTTTACCCTTCTTTACAACCAGGCAGTGGCGGCTCATGTTTAAGCAGTGTACCTGGAACATGCACGGATACGGGAAGGACGCAGTGCTCCAGACCCTCACTGGGGAACAGCGAGGACAGTATGCTGTGGTTGAATAAAGAATTCGGGATCAGGGACTGAAACCATTTCAAGCTCTGTGTATTGGACTAAACTGTACACCTTTGGAGTAAGAAACAGGACAGCGCAGTGGCAATAGAGACCAGGCTACATTATAATCGGTGAGCAAAACCAGGGCTGCCACGGCTCCACAAGCCCATGATGAGGGGCTGACGTTATCCCCAGTGAGCACATCTTTGAACGGTGATTGTTCAAAGTGCCCACGTTTAGAACAGTAGAGAAGGGAAGCTAAGCAGAGTGGAGTATGGATTGTGCTGAGACTCCTCCACCTGTTTGCAGCTTGGTAAAATTACAACTTTATTCTTGTAAAATTTCGACTTTAATATCGACTTTATTCTCATAGCGCCTGCATAATTAATTTTTTCAATGTGACCCTTATATTCCATCGTATCAGAGTGAGACTGGGACAAAGATCAAACTTAGACCCGTCGTATGACCAAAGACAAGCTGAGACTGAAATCAGGCCTGTCTGACATTCTGGAGTCTTGTTGCAGAGTGAGCCCTCCTCTCACTGTGTCTGTGATCAATCTTTGTCATGTAGCCCACATGTAAACACAAGAGCTTCTCAGGACAGCAGAAGCGTTCCACTGTGAACAGGACCATCTCTCCCCTGTTGACTAAGAAAAATATCTCTGTGACTCTCTATACTGCACCTTTAATGTCACAGATACAGAGGAGACCTATTAAATGATTCCCAGTGCAGTCTTTACCGACCCACCAGACCACGGTCTCTCCCACAATTTGATACACCTCCCGTCTCCTCTCTTCCCAATTCTTTTGGTACCTGAGGTACAACCCTTAAATGAGGACAATAGAAATGATCTTTAGGCTATTTATTTAAGCTGAGGAGTCAGAGTTGTTTACAAAGTTGTTCTCTGGAGTGAAAAGAGCACTGCACTTTCTCCTTGGAGTCCGTGCAACCTTCTTCTCTCTCTCACATCTTCCGTACCAAATTCTTATACTATCTCTGGTCCATCCACGCAGGGGTGACTGCCACCTGACGTGTATCAGTTCTTCTATGTGTCAACCAGTTATGACCGGTTCTAGCTGATTTCAACTGTTGTTTACCCTTTCACATAGAGGATGTGAGGTAAGCTGCAAATGCAAAGTGCTAATTTCCTGAGTAGTACAGCAACATAAAAATATCCTCAACACCCCTTTAACCTTTCATTTACTCATTTTTACAAACACCAAACACCACTAGCATGTAGCGCTAGCCTCAGCTAACCTGTACAACTACGGAGACATTATCACACGGAGCCTGGAGCCTGATATTCACTCAGACAATCAGGTGTTTACCACGACTGATCAAGTGCACCATCGCACAGTGTGTCTGTGCTGTTGTACCATTTAAACTCACATTGTGTGGTGTGACATCAGCAATCTTATAAGACACAAAAGGATCGTGCAGTGGACACTTCATTTTACTTACACAGACAGAAATATCTAATCCAGTCGAAGCAACTCAAATCTAGTTTAATATTCATTGGAAAAACTCACGTTTTTCTTTTGTTTTGTACCAACTTTTGTGAATGTGCAAATGCAGCAATTTTAATTAAGTTTGTTAATATTCTGACTCTCCCTAATGCCTTCTATATGAACCAAATGATAACACGTGTTCTGTCTATCTCTTTTGTTGAAGCACTGTGATTTGAATGTGCAAATAAAAAAATAAATGTAGTTCTACTCACATCCTCCCCTGGGTCTCCATCGCTGCCTGGTAACCCATCATTCCCCCTGCTGCCCTGGAGGAAGAACAACATAAGGCAAAGTTTAACTTGCAGCATTACATCGCCATAGCAACATTCACTTTGAGCCCAAGTACAAGTCTGAGTGTGTTATTTAAAGGCACTATCCCTGATTATTACTGTCTTAAAATGTGAAAAACAGAACTAGTTCATTTTAAACAGTTTGCAGAGGTCCAAAGTTATTTTTCACTTACCTTATGCATTCTGAACATCCTAATTATTCACCATGAATATAAACGTTTTTCAAATGTTATTTTAATTAGATGCAGACAGTGCATAGCAGACGTATTTTGACCTCAAGAGCTGCTTCTACAATATATCTGTACTGGGGCAAAATTGGGTACAGAGCCTTTATGTAGAGAAGGGTCCGTCACCTGCATGTCTCCATGGTGATGTCATTGCTTTGCCTAGAATGTTCCACAGTATGGCATTAAACCTATTCGATCTATCTCCAGGCCAAGTCACAGGTCAGATCTGTGGAGAGGCGATCCCGCTCACAGAAAAAAATGCATGTTTTTCAAGGTATTTTAAGCAATAAACGCTTGTAATTCGATAAATACAAGATATATAGGTTTAATGCCATATAGTGGAACATTAGGGAAAATAATCAGTAGTGTAGTGGCTCTAACTGCATTGGTATTACTTCTAGTTTCTGGATAAATTCTTTGAATACACCTAACAGTTAAAATCTAATCTAATGAGCTGTTTCTGTAAGTCGCTAAACTTGTTCCACATGAACAGATAACCAACAGATAACACAAAAACGTCAGCATTTCGTGACAGAGTTTTATCTCGAAAGACCAGATATATAACTATAACCACAATGACACAGTTGCATAAAGATAAAGCAAGAGAAACTAAACTATCCAAGGCTTTGAGAGCAACAAAACATATGCACCGTTGGTAGTGCTGTCAAAAGTTTCAAAAACCAGATATGCTTTCTACAGCCTTTGTGACCTCTGTGACCTGACTCAGCTCAAAAGAAAGCTGAGTGCAGCAGCGCAAAGCTTGGCTCAAATTCAACTTGCTGAGCTTGGGCTTATTATGTTTTCAGTAGATGTACGTTAACTAAGTAATTGGACTTGGACCAACCTAATTAAATGTGATTAAATGTGATTACAATAATTGCTCTAATCAACCACTCCTCTAAACTACAGCAGCTCCAAAACACAATATACATATACACTTCAGTATCTACGATTGATTCTATGGGTGATTTTCAGATGATCAAATGTGATGATGTCATACTCCCAGATGGGGACAAGAGCCAGTTTTCCCAACAGAGGTTATCCAGATGACATCACAACAATCTGAATTTTTAGATTGAGTGGCAACATTATATGAGTGTCAAAGGTGAGTAATGAGATTTTCTCCTGTAAAAGCTCAAAAAGCATCTACAACATGAAAAAGCTGCTACGGCTTGATATAAAATATAAAAGTCTGCTGTCATAAATATTTAGTTTGTGCCTGACTCTAAAACCAGAAACTCAGGTAAACCAGTATAAACTCAGTGAAGAGTGAAAGCACAGGGACTGATCACTGATACAGACTTTGGATCAGACACAGATCAACTGAACCTTTCTCTCCTTAAATCACATGTTTCTGAGACTGTGTGTTGAAGAGATTAACGGTTGTGGGTAGCTGAAGTGTCCTTTATCTACCACTATCATTAGCTAACAAGATAGCTAAGCTCTGCACAGTCACAGCAACAACAGAGAAACTACTTTCACTTTCCATTTTGCTGTATAAAGCTAATTTGAGCTTAAAAAAAAGCTCCATGGACAAAAATAAGGTCAAAGTCTGTTGTGCTGCGCATAGTTCTGCCTCAGCACCACTCAGTTGTAATGTTGAAGGGCATTTTTCAAATAAAATGATGCCTCTATTGATTACATTGTACTTTGCCATGAAATATCCAAAAGGTAAATTCACAAATGTTGAACCTGATCATTTCTAGTAGTGACAAGAGCCAAGAACTCACTGTTACAACACAAATCTGCATTTGAACTATATTCATTTGAGTTGCCTCCATCTGTGTTAAATATGATTGGCCTGTAGAATGTTGTGATGTTGTCTGAAACACAGGAATTACAACTACAACAACAAGTACAACTAATACTACTATATCTAACGTATATGCAGGGCTGGGCATGTAATATTTTTAAAAATACTATATTATAAAATAGACCTGCAAGATTAATCGCAAATCAATCAAATCAAAACCACAATCTGAATGGGCGCAAATAGCAAATCACAAAGGCTGCAGTTTTTGAAGTATAATTTCCTTAAAATGTAATCCCTTTTTCTTTTGCAACTATATTCTGTCTTATTCTGCATAAAAACTGCTCACTCAGCCAAGACAGCCCGACAACACCCAGAGACTTAAGAAACTCAGGGCAGGTCTCATCCACCCCTGGAGCTTTGCCACCGAGGAGCTCGCCAACCACCTCAGTGACTTCAGCCAGGGTGATGGACGAGTCCGCCTCTGAGTCCTCAATGTCAGCTTCCTCCTCGGAAGACGTGACAGTGGGATTGAGGAGATCCTCAAAGTATTTTTTCCACCGTCTGACAACATCCCCAGTCGAGGTCAGCAGCTCTCCACCCGCACTGTAAACAGTATTGGTGAAGCACTGCTTCCCCATCCTGAGGCAGCAGACGGTTTGCCAGAATTTCTTTGAGGCCGACCAATAGTCCTTCTCTTTGAGCCGACCGATAGTCCTCCTCCATGGCCTCCCCGAACTCCTCCCAGCCCTGTGTGTTTGCCTCTGCAATTGGGCGGGCTGCGGCACATTTGGCCTGACCGTACCTGTCAGCTGCCTCAGGAGTCCCACAAGCCAACAGGGCCTGATAGGATGGCTAAAGAAGGAGTCAGTCTTAATGTAATGTTTTTACATTATTGGCCTGTTATTACATTATCGTCTGTTCTTATGTTATCGGTTGCTACAAGGCTATTCCTCGATATCAGAATCAAGTTTGAAATCGTATCGTGACAACACTAGAGTCTGACTATAACATTGCTTTTGCTTCCATAAGGCTGTGTCCAACATTAAGCTCTGAACTTGTTTCACATTTATTTTATGTCATAATAAACTTCATGAAGATCTCAAAAATACTGCACATCACATCAGGTTTGTGAAGTTGTTGTGTACAGTTTTGTATCATGTTTTTGTATATTTATTTATTGTCATGTGGGAGCATGGGTGACGTAGACTTGTGGGTGGAGCATTGCACAGAATCTTAGATGAGGGTTCAGAAAGGGCCTGGGGAAGATCGATAGATTACTCAAACATGCCTGGATGACATCTAAAACCTCTTCAGGCATGTTTTTGATGAAGGAACAATGTTTTAACATGGTAGAAAGCTAAAACTACAAACTAAAAATGAAACAACACCACAAAAAGAAAGTTCAACCTAGGACTGGCCCTTTGAGTTTAATTTTATCCAACAAGATGGATTAAACAAAGCACAGTCACTCCATAACTGAAAGCAAACGTTAGCAGTTCAAAGCCACATGAGACAATGATGAACCTGCCAAACCCTGAGTTTGGGGTGTGAGTATTTTTGTGGCACATTCTAATATAGTGAGGTCATAATTACATAATTGATGTAATATTCAAATTCATAATTCATTTTACACATACCTGTTCCCCAGCCTTTCCTCGACCACCGGGTTCACCTGGATAGCCCTGAAAAATAATGAAACAAAATATACATGATTCTACAACTAGATTACAAAGTAGTAGTAGCAGTAGTAGTAGTAGAAGTTACAGTAGTAGTAGTAGTTGTAGTAGTAGTAATAACATGAGCAGTAGTGGTAGTACAATAGTAGTTGTAGTTGTAGTAGTAACAGTAATAATAGCAGCAGCAGAATTTGTAGTAGTAGTAGCGGTAGTAGTATTAGTAGTAGTAGTAGTAGTTGTCAAAGTCATAGTAGTAGCAGTAGGTACAAGTTAGGTACAGCAGTAGGTATAGCAGTAGTGTACTACTATAGCACTGTAGTAGTAGTAGTAGTACTATTGCAACAATAGTCTCTTTTTAATACAGTTGAAACCAGAAGTTTACATACACTACGGTATATAAAAAGACACATACACTTTTTTTCTCACTGTCTGACATGAAATCAAACTAAACTTTTTCCTGTTTTAGGTCTATTAGGTTTACCAAAATTATTTCTATTTGCTAAATGCCAGAATAATGAGAGAAGGATTTTTTTTTCATTACTTTCTTCAAAGTCATAAGTTTACATACAATAAGATTACTATGCATTTAAACAATTTGGGAAAGTCCAGATGATGAAGTCATGTCTTTGGAAGCTTCTATGCATTTAACAATTTGGGAAAGTCCAGATGATGAAGTCATGTCTTTGGAAGCTTCTGATTCTGACTCACGTTTATTGACAACATCTGAGTTAATTA
>KN472702.1:14672-26603 GCA_000787095.1 Periophthalmodon schlosseri
TGTTTAATAATTACAAGTAAGTGCAGAGCAGTGGGCGGAGAGAGGTGGTACGTGAAAACAGTAATTTTCTGAGCGCTCAAGTCTCTAATGCAGGACAGTACAGGATTACTCAGACATGCAGGAATCTCAAAATACATCTCTGAGTAAGATAATGATGAGGGACAACTGTTAAACACTGTTAAAAGCTAATGAAAGTCGATTTTAAAAATTATGAAGCACTTTAAGCGTTTTACTCTCTAATTAGAAAGTGTGTGTCAGAATGCAAAAACTGGCAAAAATGGCAAAACTCTGCTCTGGTCTCTGAAAGTTGTGAAAAGCACTTATAAACTCATCATTGTGAATAATTCGGACGGTCAGAATGCAAAAGGTAACTGAGGAATAACTTTGGACCACTGCAAACCGTTTAAAATGAACTAGTTCTGTTTGTTTTTTTGTTTTTTTTTGGTTTTTTAAAATTAGGTACAGCTCTTTAAATGATCACAAGTACGTATACAACAGTGGGCGGAGATAGGGGGTAGGTGAAAACAGACATTTTTCGAGCACTTCTTCTTGCACAAATAATATTGTATAAAATATTGTATACAAATTCAAATTTAAAAGCAGTCACGCATGGTCCTATCATCTTGCGCCCCACCTCTGTGCCGCTGCAGCTCCCTGGGCAAGGGTGGGTACAAGGTGTCATCCCAGGGCGTGCTGTCGGGGTCCCAGCCGGGGATGGGGGGTACAGGGAAGGGGAACCAGCCCGAGGGGGAGTGCTTGTGCTGGAACATGTCTGCGTAGGCTGCAACAGAGAGGACAGCAAAAGAGTTATTAAAGTTATGAGAATCTAAACAGCAGAAGTGATATTTTTCAGTAACTTGAAAGTAGATGGGAAAATTATTATACTTTGAACAAGCTGGAGTATATATATATTTTTTTGGTCTGATATGTTGCCATGTTGTGTTTTAGAATGAGAGCAAGTGGGCTGTTTGATGACAGTTCTGGTTAGTTTAAAATGAAATAGTTAAAGTGCATATGACAGGTTTTCATGTTTTTCTGGTTCTGACTTGGTTTGGTGGGAATGTACCTGTGGTTTAAATATTTATCATAGTTTTACATCAGTTAAGTGGCAGTTTATGGGAAAAAAATTGGAAAAAAACCCCAAAAATACAGGAAGCAGCGCTGCGTTCTAAACCAAAATACCTCTACCTATGTCATCAACACGGAAAACTGGAATAATTTATGCACAAGGAGGACATTTTTTGGACAATCTAATCATAAGTTTTTTTGTTTTTTTCAATTTAGTCCTTGTTTACATTATGGTTGCTAGGTAACAGTTACGGAATTACCTCTACCTGTGTCATATCTGCTGCCCGTGTCTAACAGGAAGTAAAATGATAAACTTTGAAAAAAATAAAAAAAAATGTATGCACTTGTAATTAGATGACATAATTATTTAGGTCAACATTGCTTTTTTGTGTCAGACTGTTACTGATTGAATTATATAATAAATAACATCCCCTGTCCTCTGAAAACACATGAGACGGCTGATCTGATTATACTGCAGGCAAACGGTCCAATCACAGTGGGACCAGCAGACAGGGAGGGACACTGACCCCACACACGCTTATATTTCTTACCGTCAAGTCGTGTTTGTTTAAAGTGCATAAGACAGGTTTTCATGTTTGTCTAATTCTGACTTGGTTTGGTGGGATAGTACCTGTGCTTGTGCTGTTTTCCCTGTTGCCTCCCCCTCCCTTCTGTGCCGTCCGTCTCTCCTCCCACCTGGGCGTCGGCTTACCTGATCTGACAGCTGGTACACCTGGACACCATTTCCCTCACTGCCTGCAGTGTAAGACGCCTGTTTTTTCATCCACTCCTCGCCAGTTTGTCTTTGATACTACTCCAGTTAGTTGATGCGTTTGGCGCCACAAGACGAGTTCACTTCTTTTCAGCGTTTTTGTATTACAGTTGCTTTGTTCTACGTACAGGCGCCTCTCTCGTTAATTTTGGAAACCGCCTGCCTGTGTCCTCGCCCGTCTACCTGTCTACCTGCTATCCAGCCCAATACCTACCTCACCTCTCGACCTCTCAGCCTGATACGTACCACATTTACCTGATTAATAGCCTGGACAATAAACAGCTGAACTACTTGATGCTTTTGGGTAAAGTAAATTCATGACAGCGCTAAATATTTAGCATTTTACATCAGTTAAGCGGCAGTATGTGGGGAAAAAAATCAGAAAAGTATAAAAATACAGGAAGTAGCGCTGACTTGTAAAACAGAATCCCCCTACTTACGTCCTCAACAAGGAAAACTCCAAAATACACAGACAATTTACGAGCAAGGACCATATTTATCTCACAGTTCAAACCTTCATTTAACAAAATAAAGGTTGTCATTTATTTCTGTTTGTCTAATCATAACTATCGTGTAACATTTTTTTCAATTTAGACACGTTTTGGCCCTTGTTTACATTATGGTTGCAAGGTAACAGTAATGGAATTACCTCTACCCATGCACCACTCGTAACACCTTCACCACATTTGTGCAAAAAAATGTATAAATAAAAATAAAAAAAAATGTATGACCAGTATTCATTGTGGTTAAATTACTTTTGTAAGACTGTGTGTAAAGCTAACATTACTGCGTGGTCGTTTACAGAACTGTTCATTAATGTGCATTATCTCTGTTAAAATAAATACAAGTCAAATCAATATATAAAGGATGCTGAGGGCCATGAGTCAAACGTTTGACTCTTTACTTCACAGATTTGGACATGGAACATTCAGGGTTGGATTCTTATATCAAGAACAAATGTTTGTCAGTGAGGCTGGGATCATAATAGTTGTAATAGTTTGGGCCAAAGCAGCAGGACGCCTGAGGGCCAGTAAAAATGGGAACTTCAAACATCAGTGTATCTTGGCCTTTTTATATGACATTATTGTCATACTTTCCATCTGACGTTGATGTGGTTTATGGCCAGTTAAAGTCATAGTATGTAACTTTTTTTCTTTTTTTTTGTTGCAAAAATAGACTAAAATAAAAGCATGTTTTTTTTCATTATGGATGTTTTTATTTTTGTGTTTATTATACTGAAAAAACATAGAAATATCCTTACTGTGAGTGGGCTTGCATCTCCACAAACCTGACTGTTATTTGGCCTGGAGGAGGGCCTCCTCCTGCTTGTTTCCATGGAAATGTTGTTCCTCTGGCTATAATATTCTACAGTATGGCATAAAACTTGTCTATGTCCCTGGCAAATGTTCCAAAGTATGGTTTTAACTTTCTGTTTCCTTAGAATCATACAGACTTTCCACTGTCAGAAAGTTACATACTATCACTTTATTGTACCTACACCACAAAGGCCACAAATCCGAAATCAGAATGATGCATTTCTTAAATATACATAGTGTATAAACCCTGTACATTCCCGAGGTTAAAGTGTGTTTTTGCAGTGGGGAGAGGGCCCTCGGAGCAGCGGATAACTGACTGATGAGATGTAATTAAGCTCATGGGACTATGACTGTACACAGGCCCTTATGACATAAGCACTGGTCTACAGAGGCGGAGCTAAGGACAGGCAAAACAGGCAAGTCAGGAGGGCCCCTAAGTCAGACCATAAGATTCAGTCAGCAATAATCATGATGTAAGATGAAGTCACTTTAGTAATCACACTGAAAGTTATTTAAAGTGGAACTAAACACTTAAACTCCGCCCACACCCACATTTTAAATAGAGCTGCTAAACTGGGCAAACTGGGACTAAAGGGGAGAGGGAGAGGAGAGGAGGGGCGCGGTCTGGAGGTATAAGGAAAAGTGTGATTGGTCTAACAGGTATCCGCACTTCAAACTCCGCCCCTGCAGCCAGGTGTTTGTAATCACAAACACCAGGGCAGTCTTGCGTGATGTCACCAACTACATAAAATTGCAGAGGCCACTGAAGGCAGTTTTGACTATAAAGATACAAATTTACCTAGTTTGCTCTAAAATTGTCAAAAAGGGTTAGGAACAGTAGACAATTCTATTAAAACACCATATACACAGTTTAGCAGCAAAAAAAAAGTTGATTTAGTGTTTAGTGTATCAAAACTATAGTGAACTGGTTTATTTTTGTTTTAAACATGTTAATTAAAGCCCCAGTATGTAACTTTTTTTTTTTTTTTTTTCCAAAAATAGGCTATAATATAAACCCTTATGGTTGTGGTTGCTGCAGTGCAAAACAAAAACTTGCGTCTACTATATCTCCACAAACCTGGCTCTTATTTGGCCTGCTTGTTTTCATAGAAATGTTGTTCCTTTCAGTTCAATTTTATTTATATAGCACATTTTAAAACAATTTCAGCTGCCCAAAGTGCTTCACATAAAAAGTCAAAAAAAACAAACAAAACAATAGAGAAATCATACAAAACATAGGAACAATAAAACACCAAGATATCCTGTCTAGCTAGCTTTTGCTAGGTTAAAACCTAGCTAGCTAGGTAGCTAGCTAGGTTTTAACCTGCGTGAAAGACTGCGAGTTCCTTTGCCTTGAATATAACAGTATGGCTTAGAGTGTATCTCCATGGAGATTGTTCCAAAGTATGGTTTTAACTTTCTAACTTTCCACCTCCAGAAAGTTCCATAGTGTGTCTTTGAAACTACAGCAGCAGTAAGGCATTTAATTTTATTTTAATGGTGCTGGATAATGTTGTTGATAATTAAAACCTGCTGTAGGGCCCCTGTAAATGTATGCTCGGGGCCCCTGAAAACCCTTGCAACGCCACTGCCTGTCGAACATACGCACGCACAATACTTTAAGGTGGACACAGCAACAAATATAAAGTGACTAGCCTAGGAACTGACTGTCATGAATTCTTTAAAAAGTCATGTTTAAATCTTTGTGATGTTCAAAATGTAGGCTATACTATTAAAGGGAGACTACGTAACTTTTCTGGCAAAGCGTACACTACTCATTGCTTTGCTTGGAATGGTCAACAATACGGTATTAGACATATCTATTGTATATTTACGTGTTGTATTGCTCAAAAAATCTTCAAAACTATACATGGTTACTGTGAGAGGGCCCGCCTCTCTGCAGATCCGACTTGTAATGCAGGCTTGTGACATCACCTGGTCGTCTTCATGGAGGTGGATAGGTTTAATGCCATACTTAAGAACATTCTGGGCTAGGATTTTCAAAAGTAGTGAAAATCAGACACTAAAACTAGTGTCAAAACTAGATACTCATTTGAGCAGGTATCAATACTAAAAAACATTTCACATTCACAGGACAGAAATGAACCTTTCCTGAATGCAGTGTTGCAATTTAATATTGAAAATCACATTCTATTGTCTAGTGTTTTTATTATCAGGTCTATTCCTTAGTATCGAAATCGAGTGTGAAATTATTGCTTGTAAAACTACATTAGACTTACTTTTCCGGCCTTCACCTTGACGCGCAAACCACAGCACACACGCTAGAAGAACAGCACAGTGAACAGACCCCATGTTTGTAGAGTTTAAAATGTAAAATTATGTAAAATTATGATTCCTTGTCTCCGGGCTGGGTGCGTCCTGGTCCGTGTTGCCCAGACTCGTGGCCGTCCTCTGGGTCAGATCATTTAATGCGGGCCCTGAGCGCGGGGGACATGTGACAGGCTAACGAGATACAGCGCTACTCTCATTATCCTCCTCGCCGAGACCACTGCACATGCGCACACGCACTACTGCAAAAACATCAAAATCATGCTATATTTTTCCGTTGAATTTTTGATTCACGTAGATATATTAGATCTAAGTAGGGTTGTCAAAAAGTATCACTTTGGACCACTACGGAACCTACCTGGACCCCTGAGGGATTACACAGATATAAGGCCACATGGTAATATAAAAGAAATACTGCAATTTAATGTTAAAAATCACATTCTATTGTCTAAATAAAGAGTTTTTTTAATTATCTTTGTGGTATCTGGAGGGATTGTTCGATAGACAGATTGAGCATTTGTTGGGTCATGACAAGTCCCTTTTCAAAGCTGAAGCATATCTCACTAAACTTGTAATTGGGTAAAAACAAGAAGTCCAGGCAGAATGTCTATAATTATCTGTTCAAGGGTGGATAATAAGAAATACATGAACAATAATTCTGGAGTTGGTGTAAAGCCTCATTAATAGCTCACATGTTTTTATTGTATCACCCCATAGTTAAGTTCCCAAACAATCTAGTCCTGGTTTGGTCCTGGTTCGAGGCCAGTTTAGTTCAGATGTAGACTTGGTCTGGTGTTGTCATGATCTGGTCAATATTTAGTTCTGGGTCTAGTCCCAATTTTGATGTGGTGCAAATGTGAACACGTGTTGTATTGTGCAGGTTTTTTTGAGCCTCACTGATACAACCGCATTTTGAGACGACTGGTCGCCCGCTGCTTGTGTTTGTGTGTGCAGGTTTTTTTTGAGCCTCACTGATACAACCGCATTTTGAGACGACTGGTCGCCCGCTGCTCCTGACAGGTGGTCGAGGCGTCAGTGAAGAATGGGTCAAATGCAGAAATGCTGTATTACTACATGACATCACAAGGAGTGTTTTCAGTTTAAAAGAAGAACTCAGCCTACTCATGCAGGTTTTGTGTGTTAAACATGTGTGAATGAAACAAAACACAACTCCGGGTCTGTTTGTGATGAGGAAACAACATTATAAAAGATCAGAAAATAGTGTACTATGGGCCCTTCAAAGATTACACAACACAATGTAATAATACAGTATAAAGTATCTTGGCATTTATTTAATCATGTGATTTATGTTGACTGTGGCATGGACCTTGATCACTGGGAATCTCTAAATTTGTCATCATAATTATAAAATGTATGGAGAACAAGTACCAGTTTGCAAAAAAAATAAATGCTTTTTTTTTTTGAATGATGTACCCACCCGGGAAAACGTAAACTAGGACATTTTTCTTGTCAGCTGGAAAGTGTGTCTGACCTATCCAGATGAATTCAATTTCAAATAACTTGATATTTTTTCACTTAATAATCACATTAACTGAGTGTATGAAACAGACTGACACAATGTATTATGTCAAATGTCAAAATTTACTTGGGTGTTTTTAGAAGAAAGTCCGTTCTTTAGAAGTTATTTTGAGAGTGGAGCAGACTGTGGTTGGCTTTTCCTTATAACCAGTCATGCACGCTCCTCTATTAAATAATACAATTAACTGTATAATTACCCTCATGTGATTCCAGCATTATTCTGTGGCCTCTCTTAGTGAACTCTTTGTACTTTTCATTGAACATTTGAACGATTTATGTGAGAGCCTGTTCAGTCGGCCTATTCCAAAAAACGGATGTGTTAGGCCTATGGAGTCCAAACAGTGGCACATGAGTCACTTAACGTCTCTGTATCTGAGTTTTACTGTCATGAAAACGTGAAAAACAAAACACTCATTTTAAATGGTTTGCAGTGGTCCAAAGTTATGGCACTTATCTTCTTATTACTCACTTTTCATTACTCACAGTTTATAAGCACTTTTCACAACTTGATGTAAAGCTAACAATAACTAGCATGCTAACACACACTTCCTGATTCTTGGACAATAAAACACTCTATAATTAGCTGCAGACAGAACACGGACTTATTTTGACCTCAAATCTGCTTTTACAAAAATATCTGTACTCGGGCAAGACACATTTTGTTCAAATACATGGGAAAAAATCGGGTATACAGTGACTTTAAGCTCCACACAAAGTAGAACTATACACAGAGGTAGTGCTCATGTTACATTTACTTGAGTAACTTTGTAATGCAATTGTACTTTCTAACATCATAATTTTATTTCTACCTGAGTAATGTTTTAATGAAGTAAAAGCACTCTTACTTGAGTAAAAGACTTGGTTAAATTACCAGAGGAAACTAACAACGATGACAATGTGCTGGAGGGAATCTCAGTTGCTTCTCCAGATCTACAGAGAGCTCCTAATCCTTGACTGAAGCCCAGATCCCGGTTGTTGCCTTCTTACCTACTTTTGGCTGCTCTTCTGCCTTGACAACTGCGAACGTGCGGGTGGAATTGTGCACTTTGCTGCAACTGCTGATCGCTCTGTTGAAGGTATCTGCTATCGGCTTCAGAACCTGGTTGTGGCGGCAGGTGTAGCAGCCATGGATGAGCCCTGTTGGGCAGGAGCTCAGGATGTGCTCCAGAGTTCCTCTTGCTGGGCACAGTTAACAGGTTGGAGTGTCTACCTTTCCCCACGTAAACAGATTTGCAGGGAAGGACGTTGTGCACTGCCCAAACTAGGAAAGCAATGCGATGTGGCTCACTCTGCCAGAGTCGAGGTGACCGTGCGCTCCATGGCCTGCTCCCACCTGGTCCAGGCCCCCTGCTGTCCCAGACCAGCTGCTTTGCTTAGTTTTTTTTTTACCACCGCTGCCGCCCTGACCTCCTCCTGTATGAGCCTGTGCTTCTCTTTCCCCATGCAGTCCTTGTGCCGAGGTGGAGTGGGAAACATTACCAAGCAGCCTCACTCCTGTCAGTCTGCCCCAGGGCAGCTGTGGCTACAATAGTAGCTTACCACCACACACCACAAGTGTGGAGTGAATGTATAATGCACTGTAAAGCATCTCTGACTGTCTTGAAAAACACTATATAAACTCAATGTTTTCTTATTATTAAAATAAGTTTGCCAATAGCATTATTTAAATTCAAAGATATCTTGTTAAATGTAAATGATTTTCCCAGTAAAATGGAACATGAGGGAAATGATTCAGTTGCTGCAGCTCCAGTAAATCTCCAAACTACAATAAAAACACAGAGAGCTACTGAGCATGTGCAGAGGGCGAGCATATGGGCTGGCTGCAGGACACAAGAATGCTCTGGACATTCTGTGGTCTCTGCTCTGTGTCCTGCACTTACCTCCACTCCATCTAGAATGTTTTGGTTTACACAGCTGTATACCAAGTAAGAATACTACTGCCATATTTTTAGTTATTTTATTTTATTTAACCTTAATTTATCCTGGAAGGTCAATTGAGAACCTATTCTCATTTACAACAACAACATTGATCTGATACTAAATATATATTTTGCAAAATAAAAATGATTTATTCTTAATTACAAAAAACTTTGGACATGATGGCCCATTTGTTTATGTTATAATTTGGTGTTTTGGTTCTCAGGGCGATTATCCAATTAGAAAGCAGAATGAGCCTCACGTAAGTCTCTCATTTGGGTTGCCAGTTTCAATGCAGAAATCCAGTTGGTTTAAACCTAAAAGGACTCTCTCTGATCTGGTCACTACCTAAACCCAGCACCTGCAGCCAATCATGAATCAGTGCTATCAGTGCCTGTCCATATACTGAGAGTGAGTAAAACTTGTATGTGTCCTCTATCTGCAGGTTATGGCTCTGGCAACCCAGGTTCAGTTGTGATTACCTTCTTTTTAAAACAGTGGTTATGCTACACTGCTCCTTTAATACAGACCATGTGTAACACAGGATCACAACATTACATCTGATTGTGCCCGTCACTAAAACACATCTGTATTATCCATGTGACTATTTTGCACATACACTACAGCAACCTGAAAAATTGTAACTTGTGATTGACTTGTAACTTATGACACACTGACATGGCCAATTAAGGAGAACAGACAGGATGGACAGGTCATAGAGAAGGCAGGCAGATCTTGACCTTGAGTCCCTTGTACCAGCGTGAGGGACACTGTTGGACACTGTGAGAAGACTGCCCCTATTCTTCTGTGTTCTGTGATCAGGACCCCCAGAGCCCTGTCATCGACACCTTCCCCGCCCTCTTACTGTGGACATGCGCTAATGACAGAGACGTGTCCCCTCTGCTCACACCATCAAAGACAGAATGGAAAAGGACAGCCAGGGGCAACAGGTCCCCCCGGGAACTGACCTAAAGCCCGCCCTTACACCCATCCGGACCACCCCAGACCCCCGGATAGGCAGGTCCAGGAGCGCGCGGTCAGGGCAACGTCGCGGCACCTGTGGGAGAGGACACAAATGGACTCTGGCTGTGCTGAGCGCGCAGGGTACAGTTTAGAACAGAAGTATAACCCATAGGACTACAGTGGCACGGACTGGACTGTAGTCCAAACAAATGTAAATGTGTAAAGAGATCGGAATGCAGACATTGTGAAGACGTTTCCAGTACAGCAGCGGGAGCGCGTCAGGTGCGCGGTCATGTGAGGACGCCACGAGGAGGGGCAGTGTGTCTGGGTCCGGATAACTCAGAACCACGTGACTGTAAACTTTAGTGCACGAGGTGGTTCTGAGCACAGTCCCACCTGTAGACTGCCCGGCTCACTGTAGCGCACTGGACCAGGGCGCTGCTCCGTGATGAGGCCGTGCATCAGAGCGCTGTTCCGCAGGAGAACAGTCCGCCTGTGGGGGCTGTTGCTCGTGTTCGCTGCGCTCTCACTTACGCTCACGGATCTACTAAACCAGAACCAGTATCGGGATTGGACTCAGGATGAAAGCATGGCTCCTGTCCTTCCTCTGCGGTTCGCCAGTTCTCCCGAGCTGGAGGTGATGGTGGACTCCCGGGACGCGGCGTCACATCGCGGTGTGAATGTGCCGCTGGACTCGCTCCAGGAGGACCAGCTCCTGTCCGTGCCCACCCGGGGAGGGCTGCACAGTACACAGAAGCGGAGCTACAAGCTGCTGATGCCTCGCGCAGTGAAGGAACCGCGCGGTAGTGCGCCTGTGACGCGCGCGCGACACGGTCCAGAGAGCGCGTGGAGGGAGAGCGTCCCACTGCGCCGAAGTCTGCCCGAGTCCAGAGCCCCGGGGTGAGTGCAGAGGGTTGTGGAGTGGGATGTCACACAATTTCCACAAGACGGGATAAGACATGAGACTGGGTCCACGAGAACGAGACAAGACAAGAGTTTGACATAATTTTTCCCTATAATGCATTTACTGTTAAACCCATTTCACAATTTTGGGTTTGAAATATCTTAATCTATCTCACTTTATGTCAATTTTGCCTCGCGAGATCTTGTCCCACCCCTGCAGGGCATATACAGTGTTAGGTATACACTTGTGCAGCTATTTATTCAATTCATTTTTTGTATGTCAACAGAGCTTCACAAAATGTTGATTTGACCAACAGAAAACTGTGGAATGGAACACAACTCCCTTTATTTCAGGTCTAGTCTCTGGAAGCTTACACAGCACAACCTGTGTCTCAATTTTTCTGAGATGCACAAAGGAGAGGTTATGAAACTTGAAACAATTGTGGGAGGTCAAGATTAAATTCTCAGAGCACCCAAAACTCCTGGCTGGCTTTGGCTGCATGATTTATGGGGGAAATAACACAGGCCAAAATCACTTTTAACCAACTGTTCTGGGACAGTTCCTGTAGTATGTCATCTATATTATCTTGTTAAAGAGGAGGTATTTTACTTACACATAACATATTTAGATCACCTTGTTAGCGTTTATTGTTTTGAAAATGCTATATTTGCTGAAAAATGTATTAACATGTTCCCTCCTCCCTTTGCTCCCCACATTAAGTCACCCCCCTTCAGAGCACTATCACAACACAGTCTGCGTACATCCCACTAATGAAACTACTGCACATCGGATCGAGTTTGTCAGCTTGCTCTGTACACTTTTGCATCATGTTTTTGAATATTTATGGAGAACTGTTGTGTGGGACCATGGATGACGTAGGCTTGTGGACTGAGAATGGCACAGAATCTTACAACTAACTGTCACAAGGGTTTGAATAGGATGTGGGAGAGATAGGTAAAATACTCAAACATGCACGGATGACATCTCAAAGCTCTTCAGGTATGAGGAAACAACATTATAACATGGTAGGAAGCTCAAAAAAAAAAAAAAAAAAAAGCCACCTTAATGTGGTGGAAGGGTTTGAGCACCCGAATGATCCTTAGAGCTGTTGTCAAGGGCTTCATGCCCCTTGTAGAGTCACTCATGGCAAACAGGTCCTAGGG
>JACM01052404.1:0-14229 GCA_000787095.1 Periophthalmodon schlosseri
CTCATTCTGTCTCTCATAGTTGCAGTGTGCCTATTATGAAAATTACAGGCCTCTCTCATCTTTTTAAGTGGGAGAACTTGCACAATTGGTGGCTGACTAAATCATTTTTTTCCCAGTGTATACACACCCACAACTTCATTTACAAAACTATACTGGCAAAACTTCCAGAGTATCTCACCTCCCCGATTCAATTCAATTCTCATCATTACCATACCAGGTCTCAGGAGAGACTTAGCAGTACCACAATAATACACGGAGCAAGGGAATACTGCTTTTAGATTCTATGCCCCTCATTTATGGAACACTCTCATAAACCAACTCAAACTAAACAGTGTAATTCTTTTAAGTGAAATTAAACACACTATTGCGTATTAAACTGTTTTAACTGAAGCCTGTGGACCACAGATTCAGTAAATATTTAATATTTAACTCTGTATTTTATTAACTGTAAATGTTGTATGTTGTAATTGTGTACTCAGGATTCTTGATAAAATAAAATAAATAAAATAAATTTAGCATTTATACAAAGAAGGCAGGGCATGTTTACATGTAATTGTTATTATTTTTGCACTTATGTAGCAGTGTACTTTATAGAATGTAACACGAGTTTACAGTGTTTACATAGTGCTTTTATTGGGGGGAAATCAAAATCAACTAGAAATAGACCAATATTTGCACTTTTAGCGTAACAGCTATCGACCTTAAATCTCCAATATTTGGTTTAGGCCAAGAATATGCAAAACTTTAGCTTTGCAACACTTCAGTGGTAAGAGGGTACAGCACAAAATTTGACTACACATTTTATATCCAGTTTGTACGAAAACAGGTTTGTGGATGAAAGCTGTGTCACCCCTTCACATTGTTGTCCTCATATCCACTGTGTGGGGGTAAATTTAAATCTTAAAATTTGTGGAAAATAATCTAAATCTGGCCAAAAATATGCAAGGTAAGTTCATTTGTATAACACAATTTCTACTCAAAGTAATTCAAAATGCTTTACAGAATAAGAAAGAGATTAACATCACAATACAAACAAATCAAAACATAAATAATCATCATAAAATTAACATTAAAAGAGAAGAGTGCAGAAAAAAAAAAAATCATAAGAGCTTATTGGCCATCGGTTTCTCTGGAGTCTAAACAATCAGTATTAGCATCGACCATGAAAAAAAACAAAACAAAAAAGAAAACAAAACATATTAGCCGATCTCTAAAATCAACCTCAGAATTTTGGCAGAGCACATCAGCACATGAAAAATTATTGGTCAATCTCTATCCAATAACAACTGATAGCACAAAATCTCTAACGTCACAAAAATAACTCATTTACTATGGAACAGCATTGTGGGACATCGGCCATCAATGGTCAGTTCAGTTTCATTCATTTTGTACAAGCCAAGAATCACAACAGCACTTGCTTTGCAGGGCTTAACAGTTACTGTTCAATAACAGACAAGCATATTCATTTGGTCAAACCTTAAATTAATATCCTGGAACAAACAACAGGTCTGGCATTTTTATGGATCGTAGCTGATACCCGACACCAGTGTCTAACAGACTTGTCTCTTCTCTCCAGCACCTGCATATTCTGTTGACCCCGGCAGAGGAGGAGGGGTTAAAGCTGACGGTGTCCACAGTGCAGACAGAAAAGCTCTTAAGCACCAAGAGTTAGCTGTGTCACCCCTTCACATTGTTTTCCTCATATCCACTGTGTGGGGCTCATAGTTACCTCTTCCCTTATATATACTGTGTGGGGGTCATTTGTACAGTTTTCAATGGGGGAAGACAAAGGGGGCAAGAAGAGGAGCAGTTATATTTGTTTAGATACATCGGTGAATGAATGAAAGAATAAGGATTGCATATACTCTCTGGTGAAACACGCAACACAAGGCACTAGACTTTAGGCCCGGTGATGTCAGAGGTGACCAAGAGCTTGAGCAGGTGAGGGAGCCTCCTTCTTAAAGGTTCAGGTCACACACAATAGGCTACCGTCACACACATTCCTACTGCCACAGGCACACGGGCCTACTCCCACAGACACATGGGCCTACTGCCACAGGCACACAGGCCTACTACCACATTCAACACATACAGTAAAAACGGACATGATATTGACACAAATGGAACCCCATACTGTTGGAGTTATGAATAAGCTCTTTTCTGCATATTGTCTATACATGTGTAATAATGGGCTATCTCCTTATAAAATGTGTTATGGTGAAACAATATTTATTCATTTTTATTTATTAGTTTATTTGAATAGGGACAATACACATTAATAAACATTTCTGTAAATTAGCTAGCATCCAACTGTAGTCCCCCAAGCAAGGTGCAAAATGCCAGCAACAGCCTATACAAGATACAGGATTTACATTATACAGAGTTAAAGGTCCTATAGTATGGTATATGTTGTATTTGTATATGTATGTGTATGTGCTACTGGCTGGTTAGCTCATCTAGTAAGTCATCTGACTTTCATATGGGGGATCTGGGTTCAAAACTCCCCCCCAGGGTGCAATAAGCAAATTACCAACAGCCACTGCAAGACCCTTCGCACTACTGCCTGCCTACCATAAAATCTTACGAGAAGCCTAGCATGAATCATGTGAGAAAAGAGGTGGGGCCTAAAGTGAAGCAGATGACTGTCACAGAAAAAAGGGGTGGGGCTTAGCTTGAATCACACGACTGTCGCAGAGAAAAGGGTGGGGCTTAGCATGAATCACATGACTATCACAGAGAAAAGGGGTGGGGCTTAGCGTGAATCACACAACTGTTGCAGAGAAAAGGGACGGGGCTTAGCCTGAATCACACGACTCTCACAGAGAAAAGAGGCGGGGCCTAGCATAAATTATATGAGGGCGGGGCCCAGCATGAATCACACGACTTTCACAGAAATAAGGGGCGGGGCCTAGCCTTAATCATATGAGAAAAGGGGCGGAGTTTAGCGTGAATCACACGACTATCACAGAGAAAAGGGGCGGGGCTTAGCGTGAATCGCACAACTGTTGCAGAGAAAAAGGGCGGGGCTTAGCACTACTGCGACTGTCACAGAGAAAAGGGGCGGGGCCTAGCATAAGTTATGTGAGAAAAGGGCGGGACCTAGCATGAATCACACGACTGTCACAGAAAAAAGGGCCTAGCCTGAATCATATGAGAAAAGGGGCGGAGTTTAGTGTGAATCACATGACTATCACAGAGAAAAGGGGCGGGGCTTAGTGTGAATCACACAACTATCACAGAGAAAAGGGGTGGGGCTTAGCGTGAATCGCACAACTGTTGCAGAGAAAAGGGACGGGGCTTAGCCTGAATCATACGACTGTCACAGAGAAAAGGGGCGGGGCCTAGCATAAATTATATGAGAAAGGGGCGGGGCCCAGCATGAATCACACGACTTTCACAGAAATAAGGGGCGGGGCCTAGCCTTAATCATATGAGAAAAGGGGTGGAGTTTAACATGAATCATACGACTATCACAGAGAAAAGGGGCGGGGCTTAGCCTGAATCACACGACTGTCAAAGAGAAAAGGGGCGGGGCTTAGCACTACTGCAACTGTCACAGAGAAAAGGGGCGGGACCTAGCATGAATCACACAACTGTCACAGAAAAAGGGGCGGGGCCTAGCCTGAATCATATGAGAAAAGGGGCGGAGTTTAGTGTGAATCACATGACTATCACAGAGAAAAGGGGCGGGGCTTAGCGTGAATCGCACAACAGTCAAAGAGAAAAGGGGTGGGGCTTAGCCTGAATCACACGACTGTCAAAGAGAAAAGGGGCGTGGCTTAGCACTACTGCGACTGTCACAGAGAAAAGGGGTGGGGCCTAGCATAAATTATGTGAGAAAGGGGCGGGGCCTAGCGTGAAGCACATGACTGTCGCAGAAAAAAGGGATGGGGCTTAGCTTGAATCACACGACTGTCACAGAGAAAAGGGGCGGGGCTTAGCCTGAATCACACGACTGTCGCAGAGAAAAGGGGCGGGGCTTAGCCTGAATCACACGACGATCAAAGAGAAAAGGGGCGGGGCCTAGCCTGAATCATATGAGAAAAGGGGCGGAGTTTAGCGTGAATCACACGACTATCACAGAGAAAAGGGGCCGGGCCTAGCGTGAATTATACGAGAAAGGGGGTGGGGCTTAGTGTGAATTGCTCGCCTGTCACAGAGGGGAAAAGGGCGGGGCTTAGTGTGAATGACGTCAGAAAAGAATCATACGAGAAAAGGGCCGGGGCCTAGCGTAAATTATATGAGAGAAAAGGCGGGGCATAGCATGAATCACATGACTGTCACAGAGAAAGGGGTGGGGCTTAGCCTGAATCACACAACTGTTAAAGAGAAAAGAGGCGGGGCCTAGCGTGAATCACACGACTATCACAGAGAAAAGGGGCCGGGCCTAGCGTGAATTATACGAGAAAGGGGGTGGGGCTTAGTGTGAATTGCTCGCCTGTCACAGAGGGGAAAAGGGCGGGGCTTAGTGTGAATGACGTCAGAAAAGAATCATACGAGAAAAGGGCCGGGGCCTAGCGTAAATTATATGAGAGAAAAGGCGGGGCATAGCATGAATCACATGACTGTCACAGAGAAAGGGGTGGGGCTTAGCCTGAATCACACAACTGTTAAAGAGAAAAGAGGCGGGGCCTAGCGTGAATCACACGACTATCACAGAGAAAACGGGCGGGGCCTAGCATGAATCACACAACTGTCGCAGAGAAGAGGGTCGGGGCTTAGCGTGAATCACACAACTGTCGCAGAAGAAAACGGGGGGGCCTAGCATGAATCACACAACTGTCGCAGAGAAGAGGGTCGGGGCTTAGCGTGAATCACACAACTGTCGCAGAGAAGAGGGTCGGGGCTTAGCGTGAATCACACAACTGTTGCAGAGAAAAGGAGTGGGGCCTAGCGTGAATTATACGAGAAAGGGGGCTTAGCGTGAATTCCTCGCCTGTCACAGAGGGAAAAAGGGCGGAGCTTAGTGTGAATGAAGTCAGAGAAAAGAATCATACGAGAAAAGGGGCGGGGCCTAGCGTGAATTATATAAGAGAAGGGGCGGGGCATAGCATGAATCACACGACTGTCACAGAGAAAAGGGGTGGGGCATAGCGTGAATCACACGACTGTCACAGAGAAAGGGGGCGGGGCTTAGCGTAAATTGCCCACCTGTCACAGAGAAAAAGGGTGGGGCTTAGTATGAATGACGTCAGAGAAAAGGGTTAGCATAAGTCACATGAATGTCGCAGAGAAAAGGGGCGGGGCTTAGCATGAATCACACGACTGTCGCAGAGAAAAAGGGCAGGGCTTAGCGTGATTCATACAAGAAACGGGGTGGGGCTTAGCGTGAATCACATGGCTGTCGCAGAGAAAAAGAGCGGGACTTAGCAGGAATCATACGAGAAAAACTGTACAGAAAACTAGTATTTTCCAATTTGGGCATAGGATCAGCAAAGTATAAATATTTTTTTGTTCATTAAAAAAATATAATATTTGATTACTTGATTAATAAGTTGTATACTAAGGTAAATTGTGTAGATAGAGCCAGTGTGGCTACAAAAGTTTTTTTCAGAAAATGACATTAGCATTAGTTAGCACCTTATGCTAGCGGACATCTCCCCAACTTTTTCCTGCTAATAAGGCAAGTGCGGCATTACGAGTGGTTACAAACATTAGATGTTACATTTTTAGCAACAACGCCACCCCAGTTAACCTGGAGAAGGGTTCCTAAAGGCACTTATTACAGAACAGAGCAGGCTACACATAATATAGCATTGGGTTTAATTAACAATGTGAAGACATAACATATGTGTAAGTTAACTTCATAGCATCTGAGCAGAATACAATACATTAGACCAGTACATTAATTAATTCCTTCTTTCCATTCATAAAAAAATCTCTGGACCCGCCCCCTTTCCCGGGCAGTCCGTGAGCCACAACTTATACCACAACTTATACTGTCTTTGGAAATAGTTCATAAAACAAAAGTCAAGAGTCAAAACAGCAGTCGTGCCCACATCAGTGCCACAGCTCCACTGTTGCAGGCAAAGCAACCACAAATCACCTGAAACATATGAGCCTAGAGTGAAAACTTGGAGCGCAGTAACCAAGACGCACGTCCCAATTTACGCGTTTACAGTGAACAGTCCTAGGGCTTCTTAGGCCAGTGAGTTGGTGCCTGACGCGACGCTGTGACTCTATGTGAACCAGTGAATCATGAAGGGAAACCCAGCCGGTGCACCCAGGGCTCATCACCAGCAGTGTAACGACAGACTCCTGACTCAGCTTTGTTCAGTTCAGTTAATGGGTCAGGTGCGGCGCACTGAAAGAAGTCACAACTTAGAACAAGTGTATTTTTGTTTGCCCAGATGCTGAATGATGAAGTTACCTCAAATGTATGTCATGTCTTCACATTGTTAAACTCAATGCTCAATGTGTAGCCTGCTCTATTCTGTAGTAAGCGCCTTTAGGAATCCTTTCTCCAGGTTAACTGGAGTGGTGTTGTTGCTAAAAATGTAGGAGCCAATGTTTGTGACCACTCATAATGTCACACTAGCCTTATTAGCAGGAAAAAGCCGGGAAAAAGTCCATTAGCATAAGGCGCTAAGTAATGGTAACATCTCGTTTTCTGAAAAACTTGTTAAAGCCAATGTGGCTACAAAAGTGTTATCTACGCAATTTACCTTAGTGTACAACTTATTAAAAAAGGTTAATAATGCACATGATAATATCACATAAAGGTCACGTACTGTCTGAATTCGGGTTAGCTACTCCTTTACTGTATATAAACCAGTTTAGCCGTTGCCACAGCAACCCCGGTCCCCTCTTGCCCCGCCCCCTGCTGTCTTCAGTTTTAAACTTTCGCCGTTGTGCTTACAAATCATTTTGAGACAAACTTGGCACAACAAATGTATTAAAGCTTGTGAAAGCGTAATTTTCAGATTTGTACTTGTAAAATTACAAAGTTGTAAGCGTAAAAAATATATATAGTAAAAAATATATATATTTTTTAATTTATCAGTGTACAAATCAACATGTACACATTTAGACTTTTTGGAACAATTGTACCTTCATACTAATACTCTTTTACCTGCTCTAAACTGGGTCTGACAGGTTTTGGGGCAGAGACAATTTGAATGTGGTGGTTGAAGCCCGCACGCTCAGGTCTAATGCAGTTGGATTCTCTGGGGTTAGGTCTGGGCTCGTACTGTACTGACCAGTATGACCCTCCTCTTGGCACAGGCATGTCCTTAGATGCCCTCAGATAGCCATATTGTAATTTATCTCATGACCAGTAGATGGAGCGCTTCTAATTCTGTAGCAATGATTTTCCCAGGCAAGAACCAGGACACAATCATTTCTTTCCTCGCCTCCTTCCCTTTCCTCTCCTTGATTCTGCTGGAAATGGGTAGGAAAGTCCTATCCACAGAGAGGACACAGAGAGAGGAGCAGAGGAGACAGAGAGGACACAAAGAGAAGAGCAGAGGAGACAGAGAGGACACAGAGAGAGGAGTGAGGAGCAAAGGAGACAGAAAGGACACAAAGAGAGGAGTGAGGGGCAGAGGAGACAGAGAGGACACAGAGTGAAGAGTAAGGAGCAGAGGAGACAGAGAGGACACAGAAGCAGAGGAGTGAGGAGCAGAGGAGAGCAGATGCTGGTTCTGATCAAAATGTGCGTGCAGTGAGGACTATAATGAGGCTTATTTTATACTATTAATCTAGCACTTTCATATACGTGTTTGAACATGTTTTTATTAGTTTTAATGTCAAATTCAGGATTATGGAACATGTCAAACCCTTTGCTGCTGTCACTGGACTTGTGCTGTTGCAGCAATACAAACTGTGAGACAAATATGTCTGACGTCTGCCTCCTGAACCCTCCTTCTTGTTTTCACCATGGTTTCCTTTCCTCGTTGATGTTCCCTCAGTGATTTCCTTCCCTCGCTCATGTTTCCTCGGTGATTTCCTTCCCTCGCTCATGGTTCCTCAGTGGTTTCCTTCCCTCGCTCAGGTTTCCTCCATGGTTTCCCTCCCTAGCTCATGTTTCCTCCGTGGTTTCTATCCCTTGGTCATGTTTCCTCCATGGTTTCCTTCCCTTGCTCATGTTTCCTCTCCTCTGTGGTTTCATTTCCTTGCTCACGTTTCCTCTGTGGTTTCCTTCCCTTGCTCATGGTTCCTCTGTGGTTTCCTTCCCTTGCACATGTTTCCTTCCCTCTCTCATGTTTCCTCTGTGGTTTCCTTCCCTTGCTCATGTGTCCTTGGTGGTTTCCTTCCCTCACTTATGTTTCCTCCATGGTTTCCTTCACTCGCACATGTTTCCCTCCCTAGATCATGTTTCCTCCATAATTTCCTTCCCTTGCTCATATTTGCTCCATGGTTTCCTTCCCTTTCTCATGTTTCTTCCATGATTTCCTTCCCTCGCTCATGTTTCCTCCGTGGTTTCCTTCCCTCGCTAACGTTTTCTCTGTGGTTTTCTTCCCTTGATCATATTTCCTCTGTAGTTTCCTTCTCTTGCTCATGTTTTCTCATTGGTTTCCTTCCCTCGCTCATGTTTCCTCCAAGGTTTCCTTTCCTCGTTCATGTTCCCTCAATGGTTTCCTTCCCTCACACATGTTTCCTTCCCTTGCTCATGTTTCCTCTGTGGTTTCCTTCCCTCGCTCATGTTTCCTCCGTGGTTTCCTTAAATCGCTCATGTTTCCTCTGTGGTTTCCTTCCCTCGCTCATGTTTCCCCCGTGGTTTCCTTAAATCGCTCATGTTTCCTCTGTGGTTTCCTTCCCTCACTCATGTTTCCTCCATGGTGTCCTTCCCTTTCTCATTTTTATCTGTAGTTTCCTTCCCTCGCTCATGTTTCCTCCGTGGTTTCCTTCCCCTGCTCCTGTTTCCTCCGTGGTTTTCTTCCCTCGCTCATGTTTCCTCTGTGGTTTTGTTCTCTCACTCATGTTTCCTCTTTGGTTTCCTTTGTTTCTTCCATGGTTTTCTTTCCCTCGTTCATTTTTCCTCTGATGTCTCTTCCATGGTTTCCTTCCCTCACTCATGTTTCCTCGGTGGTGTTACGAACCAGCTCGTGTGGGGTCAGGGAAGTAACAAAAAACAGTATGGAAAAATGGTAAAGTAAGAAGTAATTTAATCAACAGTTTTAAAATAACAAGGAAAAAAAAGGATTGAGAATTGCCTTATGTCTCTGGGCTGGGGGAGCTAGAGCTGGGCTGGGGGAGCAGGAAGAACCAGCAGGCCACATCTCAATTATCTTTCCTCGCTTCCTTCTCCTCGATTCCTCTCATTGTTCCCTTGTTTTTCAGCTGTCAATCCAATACGCCATATTAAGTGGTATTCCAAATCTCAGAGGAGGCAAGGGGAGGAAACTACGGAGGAAACATGAGCAAGGGTTCACGAGGCAGACATCAGATGAAATAATAGAACTTCATTTGTCCCACATGAGGAATTGTTTTGTTGCAACCGCACATGTTGCATAATCCTTAATTTGACATTAATAAACTACAACTAAAAAACATGTTCAAAAACATTTATCAGAAGTATTGATGTTGGTCTGACTTTGATTTAAAAGACATAAAATTATTAATATAGTCCTCACAGCAAGGTCGTTTGGTCAGAAGCAGAGCCTGAGGAAAGTCTGTCCCATTGACCTTCAGCTCATGTCTCTGCTCCTCTCTTCCCTGCTCCTCGCTGTGTCTTCTCTCTCCTCCCTGTGTCTTCTCTGCTCCTCTCTCCTTGCTGTGTCTCCTCTCTCCTCCCTGCTCCTCGCTGTATCTTCTCTCTCCTCCCTGTGTCTCCTCTGCTCCTCTCTCCTCCCTGTGTCTCCTCTGCTCCTTTATCCTCACTGTGTCTCCTCTCTCATCCCTTTGTCTCCTCTGCTCCTCTCTACTCGCTGTGTCTCCTCTCTCCTCCCTGTGTCTCGTCTGCTCCTCTCCCCTTGCTGTTTCTCCTTTCTCCTCCCTGTGTCTTATCTGCCCCTCTCTCCTCATTGTGTTTCCTCTCTCCTAACTGCTGTGTCTCCTCTGCTCCTCTCTCCTTGCTGTGTCTCCTCTCTCCTCACTGTGTCTCCTCTCTATTTATCTGTCTGTCTATTTGTTTATTTGATAGGAATAATGCATATAAAAAGTCCTATATTACGCAAAATTGACTCCTCACGAGTCAATTTAAGCCACGTTATAATGTTATCAAAAACATACCTGGAGTTGTATTTTGTTTCATTCGAACATGTTTGAGTAATCTTTTAATATTGGGCTGTTTACATCTCCAAAGCTCACAATGTTCTGTTCCACCTTGTGGTGTCATAAAGTGGTAGTTTACAAGTTAACAGCTCCTTTTACCTTTTGTTCAGAAGAGACTGGACATTCCAGGGCTGAATTTATCCAAATCATTCTTGTGAAGGTGTATGGAATTTAAAAACACAGTGGAGCACTTCCACATGACATCACAGGGTGAAACAGAAGAACTCATCCTAAATATGCAGGGTTTGTGTGTTAAACATGGGTGAATGCAACAAAACACAACTCCAGGTCTGTTTTTATGAACAAACAACATTATCACATAGAGCAGAAAATTGCTTAATGTGAGCCCATTTGTAATTACAGTGTAAATTTGCCAGATTATAGCAAAGATGCTAATTTCCATTTGTTGTCCCTAGGCAGGTGACACAGAAGACAGTACAAATATACATAATACAGAACGGTAAAATGTCATGTTAAAAGTGTTCACAGACTTGATTTTCCTTCTTGATTTTATTGCCTTTTTAAAAACAGATTGTATCGGTTTGACTGTTGTGCCAGCAGCAAGTGATCAGGAGGTGATACAGTTCTCTATGTGTGAAAAAACCATAGTGTATTAACATTATGATTCCTAGCAGCATTCAGTGTCATGAAGGGTCTTATATGTCTACAATTTTATAAATTCAAATGAATGGCAAAGGATCACACACTGTGTGTGATCGTTTTTCCCCAATCATCTCTCCCATAGACTTTATTGATTAGGCCCGAGCCTGGGACAACATCCCGACGAGGGACTAATTAAAATTGCGTCCGGAGCCCGGAAAATGGCAAAAATCAAGTAGAAAACACACCCTGACATGTCAGTGATAGGTATCAAAAATTAGAAATCGATGAGCTCTAATTGGGACTGAAGACCCCAAGAAAAAATAATGAAAGACGATTCGGTAGCACCCCCTCAAACTTTCATTTTCATGGAGCCAATGGGAGCCCGACCTGGAAAAAAGTGAACGTAAAAATCTGAAACTCACACCAAAAAATAGAACATGTCAGGATATGACAAAAATTATATTATGGCCCCGCCTTAAACCATACAGGAAGTCAGCCATATAGGATCAAACCCGGAAACGTCAAAACCGCACACCCTCGCGTTTAAGACATCATTTTTCATCGCAAACACTTCAAATTTGGCGAAAACAAACAAAACCCATGTGCAATTAAAGATTATCAATTACATTTTGAATATGACTTTGGGTGTGGTCATAGTGAATTTTCAAAATTCACTATGACAAAAATGATATTATGGCCCCGCCCTAAAACGTACAGGAAGTCGGCCATATTTGATCAAACCCAGGAATGACAAAAGCGCACACCCTCACATTTAGAACATCTCCTTGCACAGTTTTCATCGCAAACACTTGCGATGAAAACTGTTTGAATTTTGAATATGACTTTGGGTGTGGTCATAGTGAATTTTCAACAAAAATGCAATTTTTGGAATATTTCAAAAAATATTTCTCTTTCAAACATTTTTTGTTTGGAAAAAGCCAATACAGCCTCTATGCAGATTTGAGAACTGAACACAATGATATGCAAATCATGGCATTATCTGACAAAATGGCTCTCTAACGCCCTTTTCAAATTTTATTTAAAAAAAATTAATAGAAGACAATCAATTTGTCGTAGACTTGTGAAAAAATTCACAGGGACCTTATTTGTGATGGGGCACAATGTGAGAAAGTCACATGACTGTAGCTTTTCTGATTTAAGAGAAAAATAATGGGTGAAAAAAAAAAATCCATTATTATATTATTCTTTATTATTATTTTTCTTGCTGGATTGAAGCCCCTAAACGTTAAGGAAAAGTCAATTTTATTGGACCCAAAATGCAAGGTTGGTGAAAAATTTATTATTTTCAACGGTAAAAAAATTAATCTTTCAAAATGACTCAGTAGCACCACCTCAAAAATCAAAATACATTATGGCAATGAGAGACCTTTTTATCGAAGACAAATAAAATTTGGTACAAGCATAGCACATGTCAAGACAAGTAAAAAATTCTATTATGACCCCACCCTAAACCTTACAGGAAGTCGGCCATTGTGAGTGGAACCCAATTTTTTTCAAAATTTTTATTCTCACATTTGAATTTTTTACACCATGGATTTTCATTCAAGAAACTTGCAAATTGATCCAAATGAATTAGACCCATGGGGGATTATACGCTACTCTTTTGAATTTTGCTGAGTCATAAATTGTGGGTGTGGCCAACATACAAACAAAAATGCAGTTTTTTGAAGTACGAAATTGTGTGTAACTCACACATGCAGTGTTCCATTACCTGGCATTAATATACATTTTGTCCAAAACAATGGTCTGAACGCATTGATATACAATTTACATAGATGACACATTACATTGCTCCACAGCGCCCCCTTTGAAATTTTGAATGACACCCAAAATAATTACTTTGTCACACGTAATTTGATTACATATTATATCGGTTTGAGTGTTGTGCCAGCATAATAATAATAAAAATTACAAGCAGTGATAAAGGCCCTCGCCACCCATTGCGACCGCGGGGCACACACCACCGCGAAGATCCTGCCTTTCGTTCTCACTTACATCGCCCCGCCCCCCAAAGTCAGCATCTATTTGTTACTACTCCATTCATTCCAAAGAGACCATTTATGACATTTTCACACCTGCACGGTTGGAAATAGAGGTATGTCTTCATTGGCTTTTTGTTCAGTATGATGTGTGGAATATGTGTACTAAATTTCAGTGGTCTATGACAAACATTTTTTTTTTCATCCCAGTTAACCAAAGCCCATGTATTTCTATGACAAATGTTGGACATTGCCTTGGCAACACGATTGCAAATAGATGTTGTCAGTGGCTTTTTTGTTCAGTATGGCAATACGGATGTCCATGCCAAATTTCAAATTACGTCCCCTTACGTCCCAGCTCAGCTAGGGAAAGGGGAAGTAACAAAACAAGATAGAAAATTGGAAAACTAAAGTTATAATTTATTTAAGAGGAATGTTAAAGTAAAAACTAACAAAAAGAGGCTCTTAAGAGTGTTTCAGTGTACAAATAGCAGAACAGAATTTACAGTAACTCAAAACAAACCAGTCTCAGAGCGAAGTCAAAAGACCACAATTTACAAAGGCACAAAAATCTAAACAAGAGTCACAGAACAACAGTGGCATGCTGTTCACTATCAGAAGCCGGTAGGGGGCGGGTCCTTTTAAAGCGTGGCAGCTGCAGGTGAAGGCCCAGGAGTGGCCAGGCTCTAGGGCGCTGCACCAATCTCCACACAGGCCCAGGAGCCAATCAGGTGCCAGCTTGCGAGCAATGCTCCAGTTGCAGGAGAGGTCTGTCATTTCAAAGCTTGCATGCAGAAACAGATCAGCAGCAGGGACAACACATATGGCTGTGGGAGGAGCTGGAGGCCTGGGGCTGAATGAGGCCATTTTTGACCCCCTGAACGTTAACGAAAAGTCAGTTTTATTGGACCCAAAATTCAAGGGCGCCGAAAAATGTATTCTTTTCATTGGCAAAAAAATTTATGTTGAAAAAAATAAAAAAATAATGTTGAAAATAATAAAGAAAATGACTCAATAGCGCCACCTCAAAATTCAAAATACATTATGGCAATGACAGACCTTTTTCATCGTAGACAAATGAAATTTGGTAAAAGCATAGCACATGTCAAGACAAGTAAAAAAATATATTATGACCCCACTCTAAACCCTACAGGAAGTTGGCAATTGTGGGCGGAACCCAATTTTTTTCAAAATTTTAACTCTCACATTTGAATTTTTTACGCCGTGGATTTTCATTCAAGAAACTTGCAAATTGGTCAAAATAAATAGACCCATGTGGGATTATAGGCTACTCTTTTGAATTTTGCTAAGTCATCAATTGGGAGTGTGGCCAACATGGAAACAAAAATGCTGTTTTTTTTTAAGTACTAAATCGCGAGTAACTCATGCAGTGTTCCATTGCCTGGCATTA
>KN472706.1:5962-20154 GCA_000787095.1 Periophthalmodon schlosseri
GTGGTGAGAAAAGCAAACTATCTGTAGTGCAGAGGGTTGACAGTGCTCCTGAGGTCCCCTGTCACCTCTGAAACTGGCCTTAACATGCCCATCACAGCCTCTAGTATGATCCAGACTCACACTTTGTGCTCAGAGCCAGACAGAGCAAGTGGAACTGTGGCTGGGGTCGACACATGAAAAAAAAATTACAAGGAGGAGGTGATGGGAACATATGGTACAGCAGAGAGATCACAGAAGAGTGATGAAGCAGAAATGGTTTCATCATATTATTGGTAAAGTTAGTACATTTTGACACAAGGTAGAAGGAAGCATAAGTGAATAATAAATGAAGCAAATATTGAATGAATTTCAATGTATTTATAACAGGTTACTAACAGGTAGGTGCACTTTTCTGGTGGAGGGTCCACTTAGGCCTGTGACTATAACACATTTTGAAGTGCGATATATCGCTGAAGTAAATATAGAGGATAAACAATAATATTGAAACTAATTTATGCCACTAACTTAATAACCAGAGAGCAGATTTAAAGCACAAAAACTATTCTAAATGTACAATATTGTAAGAAATCATAAGCTGCAATAAATAAACAGCAGAATGAAACACTTAAGTACTTACTTTGCATCTGTAATGAGTTATTAATTCAGTTAATTCATATCCTATAGCCAAAAAATAACCAAAAAATTCACAGTACTGCAAAGAAAATGTACACACGATAAATACTATTGTTCCAGCTTTCACATATTGAACGATAAGTCAATATAATGATCATCGTGAAGGCTTAGGTCCACTGCCTGCTTGTATCCATGAAGAGGTTATTGCGCAGTAAGAATGCATGTTTTCAAGGTATTTCTGAGCTATAAAACACCCAATTGAATAAATACATTTTTTAAAAATCACAAAAGGTATTGTGTAATTAATCATGAGACTCAAAGTTTCTGCAAAGCCACAAGCAGACACATTTTAAACAGTGTATGGACATTTTGGTTTTTTTTACATAAACTTGCTGGCGTGCTCAATGGTCCACTTGCTAAATGGTATTGTTCCATGACTAGTAATAAATAGTAATGTGCACGTGTATTAAAGTGCGCTAACATTTGTGAGAGATTACTGGATTACACAACTGGAGCCCCACTACAGTCTCAGACTTTGTTTCCTGTCTTATTTGTTCCTCATTTGCCGCTTTTGTGATTTTCAATTAGTTTCACTTGCTCCTCATTAACCTCTCTTTCCCCTGTGTAATAATTCTATCTACAATTTGGATTTACCTCATTTTGGGACAATCAAGCCGCTTAGTTTAGTTTCAACACTATTCCATAACAAACCAACAAACTCATTTCATATTCAGAAGGCGTTGTAATACTTTTCAAAGCGCTGTGGCCATTTGACACAGCGAAGCATGACTAAAGGTTGGCTTTCTTAAACAAAGATAAGGAAATAACTTGGAGCTAGTGTATGCACGCGTAAAAACAAGCTAACAGATGCTTGAACACCCTTTAACACGACACCACACAAATGCATACTGGTACCCTGGAGGCAGTTGTTTCTGAAGCATATGTGTGTTAGCAGTTGGACTTAATACAGAGCTCTATCTCAATAAGCAGCTCCAGTCTGTTCTGTCATTAGAAGAAAAACACACATGATTAACATACAACATTGTGTATCTTTGTAGCATGTGTGAGGCTAACACACACAAACAGAAGCTAACAGAGCCTGTAGTTAGACAGGCTGTTAACGCAAATGGGAGGTTAATGAGAGGGTTTATTGTGTAATGGTTTAAGGTTAGGAACTACTTACAGGCTAATTTGTGACCTGAGAGGAAACTTCAGCCTTGTTTGATTTGACTATTTCGATACAAACTGACTGAAGTGCAAATAAAATATGTAAGTAGCATCAGTTCAGTAGTAGCTGCACTTTCTAAAATAACACTGTTATTGAGAAGATTATAAGGCATAAGGTAAGATATGAGAACCTTCATTTGTCCAACAATGACGAAATTCCACTGTTGCAACGGCAGTAGAAAGATGCAATCAAAAATCAGGATAAATGAAAAAAAATACTGTTTAATCTAACCAATCTAACCAGAATATGAAATACTTTGAACAGAGTTAAGATACAAAAATACATTCAAGGAGACTATTGTAATGTATATGTGTGGGTAGATGTAATGCGCGGACAAAGATTGTTATCTCCATATGAGGTAACCCACACTTTTCTTAACGGCTCAGACTGAGTCCTGCTGATCACAATCACACGTCCATCTGGTCTGCAAAAGACAATGAGCTATTATGAACAGTCAGAGCGGGCAGGAGCAGGTTGGCAGTTAAAAATGTTATGTCTAATTCCGCTACATTTGAACACTTAAAATAATGTTGTGTCTGTATTTAGCATAGCAGCTTAAAAGCATTGTGAGATATGGAAGTTCAAAATAATGCAGATCCACCATGCTGGTTTTGGCAGAATCCACTTGGCTACAAAGAAACTGTTTTTCCATTGCTATTGTAAATAGCTAGGAGTTGCTCAAGAGAGAAATAACATAACAAAAATATAAGAAGATATCTATACTTCTTTCCACTTATCCAGAGCTGTGCCGCAGGGGCAACAGTTTAAGCAGGGTTCCCCAGACTTCCCCCACCCCAGACACTTCATCCAGCTCTTCCGGTGGAACCCCAAGGTGCTCCCAGGCTGGCCGAGAGACATATTCCCTCACAGAATCTATTTTTATTTTTTGCCTTATTAAAAACAAATAAAATGGTTTTCAATATTCATTGTCTGAACATGTACAATACATACTTTTAATCAGTGGCATTTAACACAAAAGAGTTAAATTACTTCCTCCGCTCCAAACCACATGCTTTTACTAGCAGAGGATTGGCTGTTGACCTCTTGATTAAAAAAAACAACGATTAGAAATAACTCGACCAATTCAAATTGGATTCATTGCACAGCCCTTTTCTATACAATGCAGATACATCTTCTAAAGTCCTGTAAGTCATGCACTTATCTCTTTGTGGGTCCATGTCTCATTAGCACAAACAAATCCACCTGCATTGTCTGAGGAACCTTTTGCATTAGCGTGAGTATGTGTGCGGTGACGGAAGCAGTAATTGGCACGCTGTAAATGGGATGTTTTTGAAGCCAAGTGCAGGCCATGCTGAGATGAGAGGAAAATTGTGCCATCATTACCCACATGATAAAAGAACACGTCTGTACACTAACATGCTGTGTGCTTTTGGTGAGAGCATTGTGAGCTGAGCAACACCAGGGGCCAAACAAAAGAACAGTTGTTTATCCAGTACTTTACAGACTCCACACAATAAGGCCTAGGGTAGTGTTCAAAAATGACTGAATACTGATACTGCTGTTACTGACTTTGACTTAGCACGACAGGGGAGACTGGAGACAGTGCCATCACCAGGAGAGGAGGGCTACGTGTCGCGGTGACAATAACAAACGCAGATGGAAAGAGACAGGTTTTATGAGGAGTGGAAGTGACAGACCATCATGGATGTTATTGTGTTGGTGCGCAGGTGTGGTGCAGTTACAAGAGTTTTGGCAGACAAGACTGGGCTATAATAGGAGTCTATATTAAGTCAGTACAATTTTGAGAAGGCTAAATAAAGTTTATAAATTCTGTAGATGGTTTTAATCACACAGAGATTAATACAATGTTACGATAACTACTGTATCGACTTATGGTTCAATAAATCATAGATGGAACAATCATTTTTGGGGGTCAGTATTTATCATATGTACCTTTTCTCATTATAGATGCAAACTAAGTACTTAAGTGTTGCATTCTGATATCTATTCCAGCTCATGTTTTTTTTTAATATTACTGTACATTTAGAAAACTTTTTTGAGAATGATTCTGCTTCATGGTTTGGTTTCAGTATTATCGTTCATCATCTATATTTTACTTCAGCAATATATCGCATTTCAGAATGTGTTATCGTGACAGGCCCGTTAGCCAGTACACGACACCACATTATGTGTTACTGGGTCTGTTGTAATGTGATGCAATCACTACTTGCTCATTTGAAATAGTAGCTTTTAATTAAACAGTACACCAATGGTCACCTTTGCTTCTACTTAATTAACTTTATTTAATGAAGTTCACCTTGCACAGCAGAAGGGTCAGGGAAAGTGTGAGCAAAAATGCCAGTGAAACCTCCCCTATTTCATCAAGTTGAACTCAAGAAAACAATAGAATGGCATCAGACTGTGCTAAAACTACTGTATGCACTGTCCAGACACCCAAAAGGTTAATTAGACTGGCTTGGAGAGTATAGCTACACTGTTTCCACCTCATTAGACCATTAAATTTGAACTGCACTCTCTGCACGCTGCCCGGACCACAAACCACATATCAGATTTCTGCTATTTACACACAAGCTAATGGACAGCTCTTACAATACACACCACTATGTGCGCCCTGGCTGACTGACTGGCCGCTGAGCCCTGTTAAAACAAATGAAATGAGGGTTGAGTAAAGATCCATGGCAGAATTAACAGGAATGAAGCTTTTTGATCAATATTGTGGAGCAGAGACGGACAGGGGCGCGCGTTGCCAGAGTGTAAGTTGATTATCTCTGAGCTGTGGGATTATTAGCTGCCATTCACTCACAGTAAAGGAGCCAAGTTTAGAGAATACAGGAGAGCAGAGGTGCTCACACTGTTAGGGTTCATGTTGCTTTTCCATCAGATATTTTTTTCTACATTTGAAAAAGACTTGATTTTTTTTCTTTCGTTTGGCTCTCGAGGCAAAAGGGAGGTTCAGGTTTCAGAGAGCTGGCATGACAGTGGCATCATGACTGTGCTCACAAAGAGAACGAAATGATACAGCAGTCACAAAATACAATGCAATGAGTGAACTACCAGTGTGTCTGTTGGGTTGACAAAGTAAACTGCTTTTTTAACACTGAAAAAATACTCTAAAAACAGACTTACTAAACTTTGTGGACAATATTACCAAAGACACCATGTGACATTAGCTCTCAATTAATTCCATCCCTGTCACCTCAATCAGTGGGATTATGTTGTATATCAGGGACTTACAGACATGTTAAACAGTTCAAAAAACACTTCATTCTATGTGAGGCGCTGGCAGTATTTCCTACTGTTGTTCAAACATAGTGCTCTTACCCCTAACACGATCATGATCTGAATTCAGGCTCATATATTCGTTGATCACGTCTCCTCAAAGGTAAAGGGCAATACATTTTTATAGAAGAGTACGTTATCTATTGCGAACATTAATGTCAAGGCCCCTACAATGGGAATAAATAATACAAAATACTACATTTACATAGAGGAATTCTGGTGTACAAGAATGTAAACATGTACATTTGATTATGGGTTATGGGTCTGCTGTAATGTAATGCAATAACTACTTGCTCATGTAAAAAGGTAGCTTTTAATCACACACAAGTTTCTCAAATCCATCGCATTTATCACAGAAACTCCGTGGCCTACTTCTCCTGTCTAACCAGCTGTGTGTCTTGAACACACTGATGGATCTGACTGTGCTGTGGACTGATTAAACACTGAGGGAGACACAGGTGGTGACATTTATTTATCAGAGCTGTGGGAACTCTTCCCAGACTATAGGAAAAAAAAACACGCTGTACATACAACAACATTCAGAGCTGTTCCAAGAGAAAAGACTGCAGAGATGCAGACAGAGCCAGATGCTCTTGTTAGTCAAAATCAAGAGCTCAGATTTAAGCATGAGGATAAAGTGAACCAGCTAATCTCACAGATTAAGGAGCTGGAGGGAGAGTCAGGCACTGCAAAAGTCCACTCTGAGGAGGTGAGACAAACTGTTGAAATTAAAACCAACAACTTCCACCAAGAGAAACATGCTGCAGAGATGAACACAGAGATGGATGCTCTCATCAGTCGGAACCAAGAGCTCAGGGTTGAACATGAGGAGAGGATGAAACTGTTCACCGCAAAGTTAAAGGACCCGGAGTGTCAACAGCAGAAGGCACTTCTAACTCAGACTGTCAAAATGGGTGACAGTGATCTCCTGGAAAAGCTGAGGCAGGAGCTGTGGGACAATCTAGCCAAAGTTTAGGGCTGAACAAGTGCAGATTGAACGTACCTGGGAACAGTTTTGGATCATCAGCGGAAATTTGTTTCAAACACAAATGGGACTGTCAAAAGAATGGAAACAGAGGCAGCAGCTACACTTCTTTAATGTCAGCCTGCAAAGTTCCTCTTTTCTCCTTCTGTTAACAGCAGATTGTGAGGAGAGGCTCCCACTAGACCCTCCAGGACTCATCACACTTAAGTCCTGATCTCTGTAGTCTTCACAGCATCCCAGTATCTACGTGCTGAGTCTTACTTCCTTGCAAACTTGTTGTACCCTCCCTCACCTGCACAATTTCTCAGTGTGATAAAGGTGTGCTGGAGTTTTCCCAGTTGCCCTGCTTGCATCATGTGGACACCCTGCATGTGCTCTAAGAGGGGTGCCATTAATCGTGGTGTCCCGTGGGTGCTGTTGTTTGTGTGAGTAATGACTTCTCTATGTGCTCACCGTGTCTCTGTTTTGTTTAATTGGTGCGGTGCAACTCTATTAAAGGGATGCTCAGTAATTAAGGAACCACCGACTGTTTTAGATGCATCAGGCTCAGCTGTAAAAGGCCACCTGACAAACTGCAAAGCGAAACCAACTTTTTAAAAATGTATTTATTATTATTATTATTTTTTTTTTTTTTTTATTAATTTTTTTACAAATGCTAGAATCTGATTACTAGCAGTTATAGTGGATTATATATAGTCACATAAATAAGGGTAGGTTTTCTCCTTCTGTTTAAAGGTGACAGGCAATACATGGTATTTTCTGTACCCAATGTCAAATATACCAAGAAAATCGGATTACTTTGTCAAACAAGGTGCACGTGGTGGGAGTAGCGTTACCATGGATATATACCAACACACCCACTGACAGCTTAAAGGCACTGTACCTGATATTTACTGTCTTAAAAATGTGAAAATGTCAGGATTCCATTTTTTTTCCCCGTGTGTTCCTGTGCTGTCTCCCCCCTCCCTTCTGGGCGAAGAGTCTGGCACCACCCTCACCAATGGTCTCCACCAACTCCTTACCTGCAGCCCATCACCAATCAAGCTTCAACCTCTGGACTACAAAGATTCTGCTAATTTCTCCACATGCTCCCGTGGTTTTGTAACTGCTTTGTCTAGTTTGCTACATTGTGTTTTTCTGAGTACTTAGTTTGTTTTTTCTTATCTTCTTCGGACCCCCTTTTTTGGACCCGACTCACACTGATCACCTCAGCCTCCGACCCAGCTCCCAACACCCAGCCTTTGTGTTTTCTTTTGAAATAAACCCTGTTCATTTTTTGAGTTCCGTGTCTGCACCTTTTGATCCACCAGTTGTTACAACAGAAAAACAAGTTGTCCAGAGTTATTCCTCACTTTCCTAATGCATTTTCAGCATCCTAATTTTTAAAGCATGTTTCACAACTTTCTGAGGCCAATTTTGTCATCCCTGTAAATGCTAACAACAACCAGCATGCTAACAGCGCACCAGTGCCACTTCCTGGTTCTTGGAGGATAAAAACATTTATGATTAGATGCACAGTCTCATTTTGACCCTAAAATCTGCTTTTATATTACATCTGTTTTGGGGCAAAACATATTTCACAGATAATTACATATAAACATTTGACAAAAAAAAACAGCTCCTATAAGTCAGCAAGTCCAAAAATCTATTTTGAAATCAAAAAGTATATATTGTGAAATAGTTTTGTATGATAGTAGACAGAATCAAATGTGATAAGTCACACAATAATCAAATAATGACCAGGTTCAGAGCCACAGTGTTTGTCATCTGCGTTTTAAACAGTTTAACCTTCTCTCCAAAACGACCTCTCAGGCTTTGGGAGTCAAGTACGACTTTAATGTTCATGGCCTATTTCCAATCTGTTTTATTTTGCATTATATCCTTTAGGACTGTTTTATTCATGGGTTGTATTAATAAAACAAAGCCTTATATGTCTGTTCTTCCATTTCTGCCTTTAGGGATCAGCAAGCCTCACTCATCATGGAAATGTGGAGAATATGTGAATGTGCTATGAATATTCTGCTTGTTTCACTTCTCAAGGTCTGCACGCAAATGTTTTAAATATGACAACATTACAGGTTGCTTTTGATCTGAAATTATATACTTTATATACATTCAATCAAAAAAAGTTATGCGAAAAATATTACAATACAATACTGTGCCCTTTGCAAATAAGAATACTTTAATAGAGTTTAGGCTTTGTTCTTTGGCTAGTTTTAAATGGTACCAACTGAAAGTCTGTCTTGTTTATGTTCATGAAGATTGAAAGACATATTTATTTGTTTTAAATAAGAAAAAATAAAATGTATTTGAGAATTGTGATCGACAAATAGACAATAGAAAGAATAAAAAAATCATAATTAATGTATAAATCTGCTATATCTACACTCACCGATAAAAACTCACAAGTAACGATTTGGACAGCTCTGGGACAGTCTGATTCTGCCTTGGATTACTGTCACTGTTGTTTGTAAAAGTGAAAAGTCATAAAAAATATAATGTTTGACCGAGTAAACAATTGATGTTTTCATGAGCTTCAGTTTCCTGTTATATGGCGCCATTTTGAGGACGGCTGAACATTGAAAAAGATATAATATATTGTTATGAATTACTATGTCAACAGTCTGAACTTGTCATCATTCTGAAACAACAACAACAAAATGCCTTAGTGTTGGTATGTGGTGACCATAAACTGTATCTATAAATGGACATAGCCAATCCGCTAGCCGCCGCATTCCTAATAGAAAGTGATCATGGGTGCGCTTCCGGCTCCATTGACTCTGGCTCCAATTCACTTTATTGAGAAACTGTCGCCCCTCTCTCTGTAACTGCTGCTGTCAGGCTCGTCATTTTGGTCTTAAAATGTTCGTATTAACCCACTCTACTTGATCCTAGTATTTGGCTATTTTGTCCCTAAATTAAGATATGAACATTAATAACAGACCAATGAGACACCTTCTTTCCCTGAGGTCGCTCCCGCTAGCGTCAGCAACAGGTTTGATTGACAGCGTTGCTAAGCACCCAGCACCTGCTAAACCAGCGGTGTGGGCGGGAAGGGGCGTTACCTTCAAAAGCCTCGCTCACGGTTGGAATTCCAAATATGTAACTTCGCTCACGGTGGAATTCCAAATATGTAACTCGGCTTCAAATTTGCCCCTATAACTGCTCTAGCCTCAATGAGCTTCATTTGACTGGAGCCAAACGCTATGGGTGACGTCACACTCACTTGGTCCACTTCTTTATACAGTCTATGGTCGTAACAGATTATTAGCTATAAAAGACTGCAGCTATGCTTTCCTGTGCTCCTGATTAGCTTACTCCCCTAAACCTTGTCCTATAGCTACACACCTTAACCAGAAACTCTACAGGTTTGTTCCACTGCCCTTTATTCCTCTTCTCTGTGACAGCCTCTCCCTTATTTGTCGCTCATTTGTCTCGATGCAGAAGTCGAACAGACGTGTCC
This sequence comes from Periophthalmodon schlosseri, assembly GCA_000787095.1. NCBI lineage: Eukaryota > Metazoa > Chordata > Actinopteri > Gobiiformes > Gobiidae > Periophthalmodon > Periophthalmodon schlosseri. Next base: position 15,512 of record KN472706.1, read on the forward strand.
TACTCCGGGAGCTATAAAGTGCTTTTGTGACAGAAAGAAAAAGTGGCAATTTGCCGCTTTTCTCTTGCACTTGATATGTCATCACAAAATGGGGGTAAACTGCTATTTTCCAAGAGCACATTTACACTAAAATGTACTGTCTCTGTGGCGGCGTTATTCAGCGGAGTCAGCAACTACTACTTCGACAAAGATCCGAGCATCAGCAGGTTAATGTGTGCGCAAAAGTGGAAGTAAGAAATCCATCTCATGAATTTTGTTTTGGTTGTACAAAGCAGAAATTCCACATTGGGAAAAAAATTGTAAAACTGTGTTAAAGTGATGAGAGCAGAATGACAGGGCGTGCTCTTAAGCTGTTCCTCGCTGATATGGTTGGAAGAGGAGGATCGGGGGAATTCCAAGTAGAAATAAACACAGGGATAGAGTGAAGTGAGATCATTAAAGAGACATATTATGCATTTTGGGGTACTAGTATTAAAATATAACATAAGTGTGTCATGATTTTACATTTTCATCATGCAATACTGATTTAAAATGACTTAATAATAAAATGGGTCCATTGACTTCCTTTTTAAAATTGCAAAATGTCATAGTGGGGGTTCACCGTAACAAGCAGCATATATTCATGTATGTGTTTGTAGTGTTGAAAAATGGCTATATGACATTTTTGAAACCTAAACATATATGACCCAGAGTCTATTTTCCTTTATAATCACAAATACAGAAAAGTAGGTGGGGATAGGGGATAGATGAAAACAGACATTATAGAAATACAACTTTGCGTAAACTCGTGATGAATGAACACCGGTATAAAATGGTTAAAAGATCGTAAAAGATTGATTTACATGTCCCCAGAGGATGCTAGAGAATGAGGAAGACAGAGGCAGATGGCACCGGGTGTCAGTGTTGGACCAGTGGACACCAGTCTGCCCCTGAGAACAGAACAGATAAAGGCCTGAATATCTGAAAGGATTATCAGATTAGAACAAGCCATGGAGACAGAGGAGCACATTACTGCACATTCCACAGGTCCATCACAAGGCATCAGAGAGATATCCATGTGTTTCAGAGTGATGAGAAATGATGAGACACTAAGAGTATATCTTTTGAATGGGAAAAGGTGCTTAAACATAGCATTTAACAGGAAGCTGAAACCCAGGAATAGTACAAGCTGGGTTTTACAATTAGGTCATCTTTAAACTTGACAAACACCAGAAAGTAAACAGCAGTCATTTACATAGAAGTACTATAATTCTTTCACTTGGAAATTACAAGTCAAGTCAATAGGGATATAATTAGTGCTTAGTGCTAGCTTATCACACAATGTCATATTTGCAAATATACATCATGGTTATTGTCAAAGCTAGAAAAGAGCTTAAAATCTAACATAAAAATACTTTTGGTTAAACTTATTTGTGTTATTTTTCACTGCGCTGTGGACCATGTGTAATATGTTAATTAGCTGACAGTAGCTCAGTTGGTAGAGCGTTTGTCCACTGATCTGAAGGTTGGCGGTTTGAATCCCACTCTCGACATAAACATCATTGGTAGAGCGGTTAGATCCACTGACCCACAGGTTGGCAGTGCAATTCCAGCTCCCACAATTGAATACTGCTGTTGTGTCCTTGGGCAAGACACTTTCATTCATTCATACACCAGTGCCTGCGTACACTGGTGTATGAATGTGCGTGTGAATGGGTGAGTGGTTCCTTGATGTAAAGCGCTTTGAGTGCCTTGAAGGTGGAAAGCACAAGCAGCATAAAAATGTGACCATTTTCAATATGAATAAAACAGTATATGCTTATAGTAAGATTAAAATCAGGTTAATCACATTCCTTTACTTCATTATACAAAACACAATATATATGGTTCATCTTAGCTTCTCTTATTAATTTACCACTAGGATCAGTGCCTCCAAAACTGCTGTTGGACTCTAGTGTCTTTGTACTAAAGATTAATACTAGGGAGAGCTCCATTGATCTGTTTTTGAGGCAACTGGACTCTAGAAAGTTAGGTAAGAAATAACACACGGCGTACTGCAAAGTTGGTGACAGCTTTGCCACTGTATCCTGTCCTGTCCAAAGATGGGACAATATATGGCATCATAGGGTGTGGTGCAACTCAGAGATAACAACCTGTTTTATTTATGCTGCCCTCCATTCTCAGCAGTGACATCTTGACCCTGAAGTCCTCCGGTGAAATGTGCCACGGCTTTAATCCGTTTGGCTGCCTGTCCCATCACTCTCCTCCCTCCTCCCCTCTGCTCCCGTGAGGTGCCCGGCGTTAAGTGTAATCACAGGGCAGCAGAGGGCCTGAAGGATGGATGACCACACGGAGAAACAGAGGAGCAGACAGAGCTCTCCCTGTCCCGTATCCTCTCCATCTTCTCTGAGTGTACTTGAGCTCTGTAACGGATTAGATCAGAGACTGAAGAGCATCTATCCCATCGGCAGATCAATCAGAGACACAGCAAGGGGCGCACTCACAACACATCAATTAGAGACAACTGTGCCTGCGGCGCGTGCCGGCCCAGACACTGTTACAACACTCAAACGCTATTAGATTTATTTTGATGGCGACAAGAGAGATGAACCAGGAGGACGAGCATAAAACTGATCAGGTTTGAAAAATTAGGTTGCAACGATTTTATGTACAGCCCATAGAGGAATTGTGTTATGGTATGGAAGTGAACATTGTTATGAGCCGTGCCAGAAGCAGAACTATGCCCTTGTGCAGATTAAAACTTAGTCTTCAAAGTCTGATCTGTGATCTGGCTGTAGGAAGGAAATTTTGGTGTGATACAAGGATACTGAGAGTAAATATTGCCCACCTTTGACATATGTTACGCTAATTTTAGCCTTTTACACCCATCTGTGCTCACTGTCAAGTTATATAAAAAGTTAGATGAAAAAAACATCTCGCCAGGTCCCAGACCTCGGCTTTGTCTGGGTCACTACTTCAGCACATGGAGCACTGGCAGATCCACCAGGTCCAAGCACCAGGTCCAAGAACCAGGTCCAAGAACCAGGTCCAAGAACCAGGTCCAAGCACCAGGTCCAGGATGAAATCTGAATTGTAATTCAGGACAAAGTTTGTTCTGGAGTGAGTTGAGTCAGAGTGAGGATGTGACCAGAGTCTGCTGTTTGTTTGTATAAAACTGCTCTACCCCTGCACTGCGGAGGAGACAGGAGTCTTAAGCTGTTTGTCTCTTCAGACAATAAAACAAACAGCGGTTAAAAGTTTCTGTGAATGACTTCATTCAAAAGGAAGGCCAAGCAAGCAGAGCACATGACACAAACACTTTTCATAGGAAAATATGTTTAATATAATACAATACAATCTTCAGACACTGGACAAAGATATGACAGCTAAGTTGTTCTAAAGCATATTTAAGGGAGTGACATTATATAGAAAATAACCACATTCAATCTGGCACATTTTTCCACCTTGGATATGTGTGACCTGTGCCAGTCTTTACTCTGCCTTCTGCGTCTTACAGCTTCTCACAAATACGTTCACACTGCAGTGCACATATGATCTGCAGCCTAAGCCCCAGACACACTTAGCTAACACCAACAACAAAAGCTCTGTGCAGACTGAATGTAATGGGACAAAGAGCCAACAGTACAGGTGTGTGCCGACAAACTCCACCTGCCTTCTCCTGTCATCCCTGTGCGAATGATTTAAGAAGGTATGCGCCGACCGTACGGGGGCCCAGAGGGGTCAAAACAGGAATGTAAAGGAAGAATGTGTGTGGAGGAAGACATCAAGCACCTGCCCGACAAAGAAGTTGGTGGTTAGTGGTGTGTGTTAGAATGTATCAGTGGTACATCTATGTGGGATGTCAGTGTTCAGCCTGGGCGAGTGGAGGCTTCTTTCACTGATGCAAAGGGAGGTATTAAACTGGAATAAGCATAGCACATGACATTTCAAAATTATATGAGATAACCAGGACAAGCTCTGGTAAGATCCTAGAAGTAACTGTTGCATACACTAATTTCATTGTCATTCAAATACAAAATAGTCAGAATTTTGTCTCAAGTGATGGATACCATAGCAGAATATGTGGATACTACATTTAATGAGTTACAGCTAAATTAATAAGTGACTGAATTCAAGTATGTAAGTAGAAATACTATTTAACTCATATTTGTAACATGGAGAGATGCCAACTGTCATATTTGCTTGAATATTTAAAGCACACAATGGGGTTTGCCCAAAAATGTGTTTTAAAGGCACACAGCTTAACTTTTCTGGTGGAGGGTGCTCTACCGGCTTGCCTCAATGGACATGCTATCGCTTTGCATAGAATGTTCCAGAATATGGCATTAGACTTATCTATCTCCAAAGAGACAAGCAGGTGATGGCTAAGGCCAAGTTGTCAGATTTGTGTCAAGGCAGCAGTCACAGTAAGAATGCACGCTTTTCAAGGCAATGACTAGGCCTGTCACAATAACATGTTTTGAAGTGCGATATATTGCTAAGAAATTATAGGCACGGCAAGGCAAGTTTATTTGTGTAGCACAATTCATACACAAAGTAATTCAAAGTGCTTTACAGAGTAAGAAAGACATTAAAATCACAAATGCAACAAACAAAGAAGCCTAAAGTTAGAATTATACCCTCCAAAAACAATTGAATAATAA